>KB310915.1:229230-245377 GCA_000328365.1 Capitella teleta
TATGGGGTTCCAGGAAATGGAGAGCATAAACATGTCACGTGCGTGAATAAACGAAATTCATAAAATTCTATTATTCACTATAATTGCTGCGTAATTCCATGGTATGCAGCCTGATTTAGGAGTTAAAATGTAGTGGTGAATAGAAATCTAGCAACAGACGCAATTTGGCCTCTTTGTCTGCAATTGCTGTCGATGTCGACGCTGCCTTTCACTGCGCTGGCTGAAATGGACCATTCCCGTAAATGGACCTTGCTCTTAGGACCAATCAAGGACACGCACGTGAGCGAATGAATTCAGAGGAAGACTCGAAATGAATGAAAGTGGTGGCGAGAGAATCCACCGAATCAACAGCCCAGGGCTGCACTGGCATTCTATATGCTATGATGCTCTCAGTGTGGTTTCAGGGCAGTTATGAAACTTGCTATGAGCCACCTGCTGCTTGTGATAAAGTGAGACAGCAGTTGTGGTATCCATATTCTGTATCCATAATGCACGAGGGCACGAAAAGTAAAACTTGAAAGTGGAGCAAGAAGATCAAAGCACCGAGACAAGTGTGTCTATGTTCATGGAGCATTTCATCGCCTGTGCTGATGACGCCCATTCAGGCTTAGAATTCTTTCTGGCCAAGATCGATGGTATATATATATAACGGGCGTAGTTAAAAAAATCTCAACAGCATAATTTTTATACAGGGGCACATGAGGGTGCAGAAACATTTCAATGAGAGGAACCCTGACGGGAAAAGGATTTCGCTTGTAGCATTAACAGGCAGAAATGCATGCAATATTTGTTCATAAAATTATAATACAGAGTGGCCCAAAAGTAGTCTATCTATTTCATGTTAAAACAAAACTTTTAAATTAGTTAAGATTGACTAAAAATATCCCAAATTAACTGCCTGCTATAGATTGACCAACTTATTGTGCACCCATCTATGCAACGAAATCCGATAAAAAGTCAATTTTGAATGAGGGATAAATATGTAAATGCGAGTGATTATATAATGATTGCGAAGAGAGCTAAATCAGATGAGACCCTGAACGAGCATTAAGGAATGTCATCCCTTGCATGACGTACGCTTTAATGCAAACTGTCAGCTTTGTTTTGATTTTAAACATGAAATGCTACAATTAAAGCAACAGGACTCTCAAACGATGTACGATTCGGATGCTTGAGTCGGTGGGAGTCAATGTGTGATCATGGCTTTCCAAGCAGGGGGAATACACTTGCAGCAGGTCACCCGTTGCCCTCTAATGGGCTTGGCGGTTACGCCACCGTGTGCCAATGGGAGTGAATCAATTTGTTCTTGACACGTGTTCTGCTATCACGACTGTTCGTGTCCATGTTGGCGATCGAGAGATCTGAACCCCATGGCAGATTGGTTTCCAGGCCTTCCAGCTTTCGGAGGCACCCCGAGAGATCTTTATATATTGCGTACTTGCTGTCGGGTTGCACTACCTGATCAGCCGTAGGCAGGGGGCAGAGAATGATCGTCGGAATATTTACTGACTAAAAGATTAACAATTAACAAGCCAATAACAAATACAACTTAATTGTACATGTAAACGGAATATTATATTCCAATACATTCGTTAATCGTATAACCCAGCGAGAAGTGGCAGTTGATTGGCCTGCGGATATAGGATGATCAATAAACACGAACTTTTTATTCGTGGCAAGTCAGCTTGAGTGCCTGTAGTATGAAATGTAGACGTTGATTGTTATAAATTGATCCCCACCTCTCAAGTTATCCCACATGCAATGGCGAGTCACAAAGACGAAAACATGGCTCACAAAAATAGGAAATCGAACGCTGCACTTTGCCCAATGGCAACATTATAAGGGTCGTCTCAGAGGCATTTGGAAGCAAGGTCGTTGAGAGGCCTCGTGCTTTCGAAAATAGATTTTTGAGTTTTGTCAATCCGTAAGCCTACCATATAATATATGTATAATTAAAAACTGTAGCTTTTTCCAAGATAGGCCTATTTATTGAGGTTAAATGAATAATAGCAGGAATACTAGTGTCACTCCATAGTGGCTAAACGCATGCTTTTCACTAGCTTTAGCAATGATATAGATTATACAGATAATTGTAGAGCATCGAATAAAAATTCAGTTTTAAAAATATGTCCGCTGATATTTTTCATAATTATTGACTTCTGCCAGTCGTCTCTGAGGCTTTCCGGTGCGTTATGGTGCTCGGTTGATGGTAATCATAACGTTCGCCAGTTTAAGGCAGCCAACGTGAATTCATTCTCTGTAGAATGTATTGCATCTCACAGAACGAGTACTTGTCATATCATTGAGCTTTAGTCCATAATAAGTATGTTGTGATGACCGGGGGGCGTCTTATTCGATTCCGGCATAACTAAACTGAAAGCCAAAGGAAAGTAACCCCTTACAAATATGCATAAAATATATACTCATGCTTCTTCAACGTCTCCCAAAATTAGTATAGACATTGAACAACCATTTTTACACCTGTGATTAAACTCATAAATAATTTCGTGGAGCGTGGCATGGCTTCTGTTCTGCCGCCTGTATCACCCGAATGGGTTGGGAGGAGCCGTAAAACCCCCATCATGCCTCACGCCTACAACCCTTGAGTAATGTGTAGGTAACCTGTGGGTAATCTGAGCCGGTTACCTTTTTTTGCTCTGAGCCATGTTGAAGTCTGTGTTACCCGTTCCTGCCAGAATTATGAGAATACAAAAAGAAGCCTTAATTGTCATTTCATCATCATGCTTTGATGCCGACACACAATGCTTTAAGGTAACCCACACATCTCCTTTATCTATACCCTAATCAAATGAAAATTCTGCCATAAAATAGAGAGATCAAATCTTAGCAATGTTATAATGCCAGGTAATTTAATATAGCACTATATGAGAATTATTTTTCCTACAAATACATATGTTCACATAAAACCATTACACAAATTTTATGGCTGATCATGCAATATTTAATCGTGGAATGCCATTGTCCATAAACACTATTTCTTTGGAGATCTTCCCATGGCATAAAACTCTTCATTTGGACGCATTCCAGTGAAGTTGGCATAGCGATTGGAGAGTGCAAAGAAAGCTGTGATTGCACCAATATCCCAAGCATCCTCTTGGTCAATATCATGCAGCTCAAGCTCCTTAAAATCTTCATCCATAATAGGTTCCATCTTGGAAACTTTGAGAGCAAAAGTCACGATAGCTCGTTCCCGAGGAGACAGCCCAGTGTGGGCGGGACTAACGGCAACCTTTAAAAATCATGAAAGAAGTTCCTCTTTTTTTTTAATGCAAATCTCACCTGATCTGCCACATATGGATCCTTAGAGATAACACGGTGAATGGCACTATGGGAGACAACGCAATAGAGGCAGTTGTTGGCAGCGCTCGTTGCGACAACAATCAGCTCTTTCTCAGCCAATGTCAACGATCCTGGGTTTTGAAAATAGAAAAGTGTTATATCCTTGGTTGATATAAAAACTGACCTCTTTCATTTTCCACTACTGTCTCATAGTATTTGAAGAAGTTTCGAAATTCCTCAGGTCGGCGAGCAAATGTGCGATGGACATTTGGAATGAATCCAAGCTAATGGGACAAGTCCAAAGCATTAATAATTTCTTCCAGTTAATAATTAAATTGTAATTATGGAACAACAAAAAAAGGAGATTAAGTGATTCACCTTTTCCTCCCAAAATTCAATGGATTCCTTAACATCCGGCTCCATCTCTGACTTTTCAGGCAACGGAAATCTGCATTTAGGGAAATTCTCTCTGGGAATATCATCACAATACTCCCTCGCAGCCTAAAGATAAAAACAAGCATATAGTGCAATAAATGGCAAAGCTATTCTTCTCCTGTATTGATTCTACCCTTTAATTATAAATGATGAGTTGCAAGGTTATGAATTATGTTGATAGTTAATGTATTAATACTGTATAATATTTATCTTACATATACATGTACATGCAATATAACAGAGCAAGAAACACAGAATAAAATCTACAAATTAAACTTATTCGTTTGATACAATAATAAGTCTCAAACAAATATATCTCTCAAAAAACGCTTAGTTTTCAGTAGACCTAACAATAACTACAGACAGTGCAAGGATTTTTGTGAAATTTAAAAAATTAAGTGTCTGCACTCGAGCATGCATCATTGAAGACTTCAAGAAAAGTAAACCTCAGCTAACCTAAAGGCCTAGATAGTTCATAATTTATAGAATAGCTCTGATAGTGCATGCACCCTAGATTTCAGTGCTGAAAAGTATAGACAAAATTGGAAAATCTCTAATCTCTGGCTACTGTATGTGAAATAAGACGGTATGATATATAATTATATTTATATATATATATATATATTTAATTTTTTTTTATGACTTTCATAATCAGGCAACTATGATGGAAGGCAGTACACACCTATTAACTATATATAGTTCATATCATCATGAATACAATTATGTACTGTTAAAAAAGTAAAATTTCGCTCTTAATTGTGTAGGCTGTATTTCTGAGCATTAAAAATTTTCACGCATGAAAAGTTTGTAATCAAGGGTTAATTATTGTATACCAGTATACTTTGCTTGTTAATTTAACGATAAATGTCATAATTAATATATGATCACGATCGACTAGCTGTGGCGAACATAATATTACATATAGCGATATAGTTTCCTGACCATAGAAATATAGAGGAGTAACTGGAATGCATACAGGGGTCATATGATCTGTCAGAATTGAAGCCAGACAGACAGCTCAATGAAAACTAAAAAATTCTGGTGTTTTATGATATAAATACCGGTAGCCTACAATAGTCCGGAGGCCGGCCCCTTATATTCCAAGCTACTGCAAATTAATGGGCGCCGACTACTGTTGGCCCTCTCTGTATTATTATACAGTTGGTTTTTTTTTTAACCTCTCTTTAATTAATTTGTATTTATATATTTGTTTTTGCTTTTTTTTTTTTTTTTTTTTTTTTTTTCATTAAAGAGTCATAGAAATCTTCATTTGCGAAGTCTTCATGCCTTTAGGGATATTTACATGAATGTACTTGATTGACTCGAGTTGTCAATTGAAGTACCTTTGAGTTTGAGAGCTCTCAAACTTCAAAGTCAAAATGAATACAATCTTACCACGAAACTCGGTGACAACACGTTCAAGTTCGATGTCAAGCTGCATCTCGCCAAAATACCCCGGGTTTGCCTCGCAAGAATCTTCAAGGCGGACATTTTGTGTTGTCTCTCAATTAATGCACTATACCGGTTGGTACTTTATCTCGGCTCGCGAGAAATAGAACGAATCAGGCCGAGGCGTTCGGGTCGTAAGGTGGAGTTCCCTTCGTTTGGGGAATCCATTTTTGACGTCATTCGAAGTCAATGTCTCGTTTCGACTATGAGGATACCCTCTTTGACGTCATTATCTAGGAACCCCCATTGACCCTGCAGAAGGTCATCAGACATCGAGCTTTCGCTGCAACAACTAGTATTGTGTTTTTAGGAACTAACTTATTTATCCGCCTATCCATCGCTCGTTGGTTGGTGAACATTAGGTCATGGCATTGAGAGCAGTGACAAGACTTGCATGTGGCGCTCTGCGGGTGAGTCTTCACTTGGCACCCAATGTTAATCGCATACATTTAACATTATACAATACATGATTAACTTATATACTAATATAGTGATATTAATAATAGTCATAAACTCATATAATGATATAATGATAATGATAATCATGATTATATTATGATGATAATCATGATCATAATGATACTATTGATAGTCTGTCATCAGTCAGTCATATATGATTATGATATACTCATACAGTTGCTAATTTTGACTTGATCAAGTTAAATTCTGTTACCATGATCATAATCATAATGATCATTATGATTATGATCATGGTAACAGAATTTAATTTGATCAAGTTTAATTAATGCCTTTTCTATAGTGGTGTTGGTAATAACAGCCTAATGACAAGAGGAAGCACTCGTCTGCTGCTGCCAGAAAGTGCGGGAAAGTCCCTAGCAACGCTGTCGTAGCAACAGCAGAGATAGGATTTTCCCATTATAAGTTTTAACATTACTGGAGTCCACAATTCTGGTTTAGACTGTATATCTGCATCCATTGATCCTTAATTTGTGCATGCTAATTTTCTTGGTTTTATTTCTTCTGATCAGACTTTCTATTTTCTTCCTCAGACCAATCCTAGATTGCAGTGTTCCAGCGTCTCTACAAACTTTGTGCGATGTATGGTATGCAGCAACCCCTCGTTTTTGTTATTTAATTCTAAATTAATTTTTTTTAAGTCCTCGATAGAAGCGCCGAAGCCAAAACGTCGTCAAACAGTGACCATGATCCCCGGCGATGGCATTGGACCTGAGCTTATGGTGACCGTGAAGGAGGTCTTCAGTGCGGCAGGCGTCCCCGTTGATTTTGACGAAATTTTTGCTAGGTTTGTGACTTTATGATGGTTCAGCTGGCAGTCGGTGTGCTTGCAATGCCATACATGTATGACTTAAAATCATGGCGCATGTATAATCATAACCTTATAATTAATCATTAAATTACTTATAAAGTTTTGAATTAATGAAATCCTTGCAGTGAAGTACAGTCTGGAAAGAGCGAGAGTGTTGAAACTGTGGTCGCATCATGCAAAGAGAACCTTATCTGCTTGAAAGGAATCATCTCTTCTCCTCTCTCATCTCATGTCAGTATCCTGCATACGCTGAATATGCAAATCAGGTAATTGAAGAAGTCCACCTTCCCAGTACATGTGTTTGCTGAACTTTTATTGTAGGCGTGAGCTAGATCTGTTTGCCAATGTTGTGCTAATTAGGAGTCTGCCAGGATTCGTAACGCGACACAATAATCTGGATTTTGTGATCATTCGTGAATCTACAGAAGGAGAATACAGTAGCCTCGAACATGAGGTGATTCCACTGTTATTCTTTGCAAAATTGCTCAATCAAATTTATCCATTTTTTTATTTAATATTCCTTACTTGATGTGTTTGCTACTTTTTGCCTCTAGAGTGTTGAAGGAGTTGTGGAGAGCTTGAAAATCATCACCAGAGCAAATTCAGAGCGCATCGCCAAGTTTGCCTTTGATTACGCTACTAAGCATGGCCGAAAGAAGGTGACCGCCGTCCACAAAGCCAACATCATGTGAGTTCGCCTAATGCATTCAATATCTAATGTGCCTTTGTAGGAAACTTGCAGATGGTCTATTTTTGGAGAGTTGTGCAAATGTATCGAAGTTTTACCCCAAAATTGAGTTTGATTCCATGATCATTGACAATACGTGTATGCAGGTGTGTACAGAGCGTTCCTTGCATGCGTTCAATTCTGTTATGTTTCCAATTTCAGCTGGTTTCGAACCCTTATCAATTTGATGTCATGGTCATGCCAAATCTCTACGGAAACATTGTTGATAACTTAGCAGCAGGGCTCGTCGGTGGCGCTGGCGTCGTTCCTGGTGAAAGCTTCAGTGAGGATGTTGCTGTTTTTGAACCGGTGAGATATTCATTTCACTGCTCAGTGCATAATTGATTATCGCCACAGGGCGCGAGGCATGCGGCTGCTGAGATGGCTGGCAGAGACCAGGCCAACCCAACTGGTATGCTGCTCTGCGCTGCTAACATGCTGAGCCACATGAACCTTGGCTACTACAGTTCTCTCATTCGTAATGCTGTGGAAAAAACTATCAAAGCAGGAAAAGTGAGTTCGAAATTTGGATTAAAAAAATTTATTCACTTTTATATTTTAGGTTCGTACGAGGGACATGGGAGGTTACGCCACCAGAAGCCAGTTTACGATGGAAGTCATCAAGAACCTGAATTACTAAATCAGAATTACTTAATTACATTCTCAAAAACCCCAGAGAAATTTGTATTTTATGGTGAAATACCGGTTTATGATTTTGTGATGTTGTATTGATACTGTTTTTTTTTTCTTATATCTTTCTCCTGCTAGTCTTACGACAATTGTGTCCAACCGCACAAAATAATGGCAATCTCATTTCTTCTGAGGATCAAACCTCCTAATAAACCTAAAATATTCATACTTAGTTTCGTCTTTTCTCAGAGGCAGTGTCCTCAATATATAGTTTTTACTTGCGTTAGGCCTAACAAATGTATCTGTATCATATGGTTTGCCATATACAGCTCACCTATCCTTATGAAAAATTCATCTTTCACCCATGATATAATACAATAGCCCTCTAATTTTCATTTGATTACATCACAGAACATCCATACTGGTACTAATCATTACAAATTATCTGATTTCAACTTTTTATAAGATGCCCTCATGAATCCACGAAAGATGTGAAATATCAATCCGAGCATCAGGATATTAACATACCACGACGTTCGGTACTGCCAGTATTTGCCATAATAAAAGTAGGACATTGGAGATCTCATAATTGTTCAGCATTAAACCTAAAACAGTTGTTGTGGCCCCTGCAACTATTAACCAGAAGCCATATGGATGCAGTTTCTGTTTGTATTTTTTTATTATTCACATGAAAATGTTAAGGTAAACATGGGGCCAGAAATATAATTCGAGAGGACTCTGTCTCATAGCTATGTCTGATCCACGGAAGACATAGAGGACTAACTTTCAGTACTCTAAACTTCAGCACTATGAATTTCTCCCAGTTCTTTGACACTAACAATATTAATGCAATTTCTGTTAAAATTTTATTAATAATAAGTGAATGCAGGAGTAGAGAAAAAAAACTATGCAAATTTTGTTGATTTCTTAAAGACAAAACAAGAGAAGAGAAAAGCGAGACAAAAAAACTGGAAAGAAATATATCATAACACTGAGATCACAAAGATGATTAAAATAAAATTACACACAGATATTATATAAAAAAGTAAAGAAAAAAAGGATACTTAATATCAAAAGCGATACTCTATCAATCATGGAGGGATTCTCATGTGTAGTGGAATATTCTTTCAAAATGGACGGGACAAAAACGACATTCATTCACAGATAAATAAGTATTGGTCCCAAATGAGATAGCTAAGACGAGGCAGTTATTTCTGGACCTGTTCTACCTTCGGGCAGAGCTGTCTCATCCAACAACATAGAATCTCAATTAGCAGACAGAGGAAAGGGATGACGGGGGATTTGAGACTAAAATCGGTGATGACTAAGTGAAGCGATGATAAAAGAATGTGAGACAACATCTTCACTTCTTTCCCTTGGGAATATTTTTAACCACCCACTCCATACCATCCTGAAAAAAATTAAGAAAATTGTGTTAAAAAATGGTATTCATTTAAAGAGGACATCTGGATGTTTTGAACTAGTAACGGGTGATAGAGAATGCATCCCAAAAGACAAATACGGCTTTTGACTGCCGTAGTTTCAGACAATACGCTTGCTGTGGGCTAATTCCTAAATACATCGAGTTTGAGAGGTTTAAATCTCGCTTTCTTCTCGCTGTCGATTTCAGACTGTGATGACGCAAAGAAAGTAATTCTCCCATTGTCAAGAATGGGAGCCGTCAAGTGAGCAGATCCTTCAGCAGTTCGCATAAAAGAAATCTCGCACTCATCTCGTTTCAAGCTATTTTGACTGATCAGGAAATTCGTATTTTAATTTGTCTTGAATATCATTCACAGTTTGCCAAATTTTTCAAAAATGGTCTCTTGTCGCTCACAAAAGCCCAAAGAATCGATCTAAAATGGTTCCGAAATGAACAGAGGTCCTCTTTAAATCTCGAGGTTCATTGATGGAAACAGCGAGCAATTCACCTTGACACCCTCGCCTGATGCAGCAGAGCAGGCCTGTATCTGCCACTGTCGGCCTCTGATGCCGTGAAGATTAAGACCCTCAGCGATCTCGCTGGCTGGGGCTGCGTTGAAGAGGTCCTGCTTATTGGCATAGACCAGCACCGGAACTCCCATCAGCTTCTCCTCGTCCAATAGGTCACCTAATTCCTGAAATTTATGCGAGGGAATTGACGAATCGAAATTGTAGCTCCCAACGTACAATGCCAGTTTCCTCAAATCTTTTCCTATCAGCGCTGTCTATCACATAAATCTAAAAATAAAATTATACATAAATTTACGACATCGTGCGTTGAACACTTTGAACACCACTCACCAGAACATCGGTGTTTTCAAAATAGTTCCTCCAGTACGGCCGAATCTTCCTCTGGCCCCCTATATCCCAGACATTTAATTTAAAACCAGACGACTGAACACTTTTGATATTGAAACCCTGTGAAAGATAATTCATCAAAATCACTTGTTTCCATCTAATATTTGCACTGACCTGAGTTGGGGTAATGTGACTGATATCTTCTGATGCCATCTGTTTTAAGAGCGTTGTTTTTCCTGCATTGTCCAACCCCAAGAGAAGAATGCGCAGCTCACGATCAGGCGATGACTTCAACTTGCGAAGCAGTGCAAGTAAACCCTACAAGCAACAGAAAAGATCAACAATCCGAAGCAGCACTCTTACTCAGGAGGATATGTTCGCATTATTCAGCTCAACACTCAAACCTGACTTATATAGTTTCCAACCAGCCAATAATTTACTGGCCCAGTAACGAAATAACATGTGAATTTTCATTTGTGCCCTACCTCGGGCTCAGCATAGCCTTGGTGCATAGCTTCAGCTGTGGGAACATTAATTCAAAAAATTTTCCTTGTCATCAATGGGGAAAGAGAAGCTTGTAGAAATATGACTTTATTTCAGTGGAAAACATACTGGTATGCGAAACTAGCACAGTTGAATCGCGTGCGTGTACACTTCGCCCCCAATAAACAAATTCTCTACTGCTACATGAATATACATGTGGCACATGTGAGAAATGATGGCTGGCGTAGTAAAGTTTGACACAAAATTATGACATGCGTTATGATATTTCATTCATGAAAACCACGTAAATGATCATGTGGTGCCTCTGGTGGTATGCTAATATGATATATAGTGTCACTTAGTGATATGTCATGTACACTAGATAGTGAACACCATCACCATTGCTGGCAGTGGTTTCATTAATTTTATGGGGGAATCCATCTATGTAGTTTATGGTACTGATTTCGCACATAATCTGGCATTAGATTTTACCTTACATGGTTATGCAACATCTGGAACTTTCAAAAATATCATTACCTTCGTGGAATCCAAGACATTGTAGTTAGCAAGCAGGGCTTGAAGGTCTTAACAGTATAACGCTGTATATCATAAATTCATGTCAGTTAGGGTGAAACACTTTTGACCGACCGGTGTACGCATACATAAGCGTGTCGCATGCAGTACAGAAAATTTATAGCAAAATATACAGATAACAGATCGTTCGTGGTACCCCACTCTTTGCTGAATAACATAAAGCAGTGAAGCCGATAATTAAAGACCATAAAAGAAAACATGACTGAACAAGTCACTGGATCCCTTGGATGCACTGACTGGTCTGCATTCTGGGATGCCTGCTCATCCATCCACGAAGTCACTGAGACCTTGAGCAGCTACATCAACTTCTGCATTGACTGTATTGTGCCTGACAAGGATATAAAGATTTATCCGAATAACAACCTTTGGGTAACGAAGGAGCTGCGGACACTGATGGCTAACAAACAAAACGCAATGAAGAGTGGTGATGCGGAGGCCACCAGACAAAGCCGAGAGGACCTGAAGGAGGGAATAGAAAAATGCAAGCGTGCATACAAGGGAAAGTTGGAGCGATGGTTCGATGGAGAATCGAGGGCATGCTGGAAAGGGATGAAAGCCATCTCTGGATATTCAAAGAAAAATCCAATGACTTCACTGGCAAAGAGGATGAGTCGTGTGAGGACCTTAATCAGTTTTATGCTCAATTCGAGAAACCGGACGACCCTCCTCACTTAGAGGATGATGGTAACCATCTGACGCTAGGCAAAGAAGAAATGCGCAAGATATTCTCCAAGTCCAACTCAACAAAGCTGCTGAACCTAACAAGGTCCCTCCATGGACAAGACATTCTGCCAAGAATTAGCACCTGCGTACGTCAGGTTATACAATGCATCACTGGCCCAAGAAACTGTACCTGATGCGTGGAAGACATCCATAATTGTCCCAGTGCCCAAAAAGCCATGCCCCAGTGAACTCAATGACTATCGTCCTGTGGCGCTCACTTTTGTCATGATGAAAAGCATCGAGCGAGCTGTTCTTAGACAACTGCTATCCACGACTGGAACACAGGTGGACGTTCTTCAATTTGCATACAAGAAAGCCCGAGGTACTGACAATGCATGCTTAGTTGCTTACTCACCTGCTGAACTCACACACGGACACCCCCGGCAACTATGCTAGAGTTCTCTTTGTAGACTTTAGTGCTGCATTCAACACTATGCTACCGAGTGTCCTCGTGCAGAAATTGAGTGCTATGCAAGTGTCGCCCTCCCTCTGTAAATAGACTGTAAGCTACCTGAGAAATCAAACCCAGAGTTCGAATTGGCGGCACCTTATCCCAGCCAATCGCAATGAGCATCGGCAATCCACACGGATGCGTACTATCCCCAATTCTCTTCACCATATACACGGACAACCACAGAGGAAATCCACCATTGAACTACGTGATTAAATATGCTGATGATACAACAGTAGTATAAAATAATAATGAATTGAATTACAGACAAACCATCGATTCAATTATATCAGCTTGTGAAAGAGATGGACTTCAACTGAGTGAGTGATGGGGTTTTACAGCTCCACCCAATCCGATCGGATGATACGGGCGCCAGAACAGAAGGCCCGGGACCGGGGTTTCCCCCTACTCTTATCGATAAATCCCAAGGGTTCTTTATCTTGCATACCACCATAGACAGTAGTACACAGCGCCCGGCCTTGTTACGCAGTTGGGCAGCACTGCAGAGTCACCGAAGAATTACAATTATAACGAATTACAATCATAATTCACAATCATAACGCCGATGGCCTGATCGGGTCTCGAACCCGGGACCTCGACCCCCACGGTCGGCATTGGATTGTAGTCAGCGGTTTAACCCACTGAGCTATCCGGTGCCCCCAATGGACTTCAACTCAACATAAGAAAAACTAAGAGATGATTATTGACTATCGGAAAAAAACACACGCAAAGGACCCAATTAAGATCAAGGGAGATGATATTGAAACATGCGAAACGTATCTTGGATTGGAAATCACCAAGAACCACACGTGGGGGAGCCAGATCAAACTCACTGTCAAAAAAGCCATGAAAAAACTCTACTGCCTAAGAACGCTAATGATTTAAACTCTCCCCTCAGATCCTAGATCTTTCTTACCAAACCACGATTGTCAGCAGTCAGCACCTCTCTATCTGGGGTGCTGGCATAAATGAATCCAGCCACCAAATAATTAACAAAATTAGGAAAATAGAAATGAAGATCTCCCAAAATTACTCAACAACATTAAAAAATCTACACATCAATAGAACTGTGAAATTTGCCCCCAAAAAATTAAAAATGACCCCCTCCACCCTCTTTCGGACCAATTCAGACCTTTACCATCAAACTGTCCCCCCAGGACTCATCTCTCCAAAACTAATAGACTCAATAACTCATTCATCCCTTGTGCCATTAGACTTCTAAATTCTCTCAATAGCTAATATGTTGTTTGCTCCGACTTTTTCACCTTTCACCTTTTTTTCTTTTCTTTTTATGCTGATAAAATATGCAAGAAAAATTTCCTTTGCAGACAAATAAATTATCTTATCTTATCTTAAATGATATAGATATTTCTGTATTATAGAATATTATATGATGATTATATGATGATTGTGTTCTTCAACACGGATAACGGATATCTGTGTTACTAATATCCGACGGATACGGACACAAGATATTTATGCCCAAACACGGGAGCATGCAGCTGCAGCGTAATGCCCCAGCGCCTGGCACACGCTGTGAGCGGGAAAGCCACGCTCTGCCTGCAGCAGTAAAAGACAAGCGACCTTGACCTACTGCTTGCTTCTTGTGCATTTCTTTTATCAAAACGTTCAGAATAAGTTTCAAGAGGCATCGCCCATGCAGACAGCTCGCTTGCCTGTCGATTTCAGATGTGAATTCCTTATCAGCGCATGCTATTTCACATATTTTTCCCAAACTTCACGAGTCGCAGATTATAAGCCCAAGACGAAACAACAGTAACGTGCACTTTGTGCTACAGTGTACACTTTCAACAAACATGATTTTGAAATGTACAAACTTAGTAACTTCATGAGACACAAGTCAGTTCATAGCAATTATTGTTCTATAGAAAGTTTGAAATAATTCAAGTCGCTAGATCGCCAAATAGCGGGCCTACATGTACTAGTGCTTAGAAATTGTTTCTTATATGATGTTTTAGCACTCTAATTGAATAAATTATTATTATTATTAGTCTATATTAACATTAACAATTTCAACATGGTTCAAGGTTGAGAAAGTGATGAAATTCAGTGCTGTTTGTAGTTCACACGAAAACTGCAACTGACAAAAGCTGTCACGTGTTGAAAAATAAGCACTAAATGCGTGGTTACGTCACTTTTGCGTGATGACTGAAGAGATTCAAGGGCATAGAATTGTGTTTATTTCAAACAAATCAGAATTAGCTCATTGCTAACATCGTGTTATCTTGTAATTGACATCGCTCAGCTTCAGTGAGCAGCGTTAGTGTGCGGAATGGCTGTGCGCTACGCTCACTGTGCGCTCGAAACAAACACTTAAAATTTACACTATCCGTGTTTAACTATCCGTGTTGAAACACGGATCACGGATAGTACTGAACACCCCCAATATCCGTGCTGTCACGAATATCGAACACGGATATCCCCCCAGCCCTAGTTCTCTGTACTGTTGTTTAATGTTTATCATTCACTGTAAGGTTGACCAGAAAAATGCCTCCTTTAACCCCTTTTGCCCAACAATGTTCCCCTAATGAAGTGAAAACGGGTAATGATAATGTTCACAATCACAGAAGTAGTAGTGTAGGTACTGTATCAGTAACAGTCACGCTGTATGATTATAAAGGTAATACGTACGCGTTGTTGGTACACAGAGAATCATTGCTGTCAGCTGTGTTTATCTGGTACAAGTTTCAAATAATACAAAAAGTTAGACAGAGCTACGAATTAACAGTTCAGTTATGAGTTCAGTTCAGTTCATTGAACTTGAAATCCCCTCACTCAGTCAGTAGTCAGTAAGTCACTGACTGAGCCACTCAGTCATTGCATGCTGTCGCAGCTGTGAGGGTAGACGCAGAGACGTTTCCCCAGAGGGGAATACTGTGAGGGCAATTGACGCTGAGCCGAACGCTCGCGAAATCAGCGATCGCATGCGTTTCAGAGCCCAGATATCCACCAAAATTTGATGGGCCACCGAAAATTGATGGCCGGTAATCGTCGATGATTCATTTTGTCTTTTGACCCTCAAAAGTGGGATCAAAATGCGATTACTCACCATTTTTATTCTGAAATAGCTTGGTGGGTAACTATGTCTGACGTCACACTGTCACTTCCGGTTTTTGGGGAATTCCTGAAACGCATGCGCAGAGCGAACTTGTATTCGTTTCGCGCCAAGAACCCAAGAACCACGCAAACGAGAGGCTTTTTCTCTCATTGCTTACATTGTATTGTACTAATGCATGTATTTGTAGTAGAAGGAAACACATTAATTTTGTCCTTTTTACTGAACTCCATTTTCGTTTATAAGCAGTCATCTAATAATCTCAGGCTTAAATCTATATTTTAAGGACACCATCTAAATCATGGCAAATGATAACCCGCCAATTGTCATATAATGTTCACTTTGTGTTTTGTGTAGATTATGATTATTTTCCTAGTCTGATATAAGGTATCGTAGTTATTCAGATGGCATTTATTTCGTTTGCACTCCTCTGTGCGCCATTTTTTTTATTTTTTTTTTATTTTTTTTTTTTTTTATTATTATTATTATTATTATTTTTTTTTTTTTTTTTCTACTTGTTATAGTTGTTTTGTTGTTATTTTTTTACGGTTAATGTTTGTTATATACTTTTGTATGATACTATCTCGCACATTTGTGTATTTCTTATTTTAATTTCATTTTATTTAATTTAATTTTACATGTATTGGGTGAACTCTGCCGCCCACCCTCACCCGTAAAATTATATTTTGCGGTGAAGAAATGGTTGTTGCG
>KB310915.1:245432-262428 GCA_000328365.1 Capitella teleta
GATGTATATCTATATGTATATATATATATATATATATATATATATATATATATATATATATATATATATATATATATATATATATATATATATATATATATATATATATATATATAATTATACAGTATGTTAATTTCAATCGCTATACTTTTGGAGATGCATGGCCTAGATCTGATTGGACACTCCAGATCAACGACGGTGCATATCAAAATACATGTTTAGGCCTATAATATAATATATTTACTGTTTTGTTTATGTATCTATGTACGGTAATTGAGGTGTGATTATTTATGGATTGCAGCTTTATTTCGTTTTCTACACAGTTTTTAATCGACAAGTATTTTTATGTATGTATTACTGGAATCTCAATAAAACTTCATTTACAATTACAGTGCACCTCGTTTATTTTATATTTCGATGAGAGGAATCGCCATGAAATTTGCTTTCAAATTTACAGTGCATGCTGCGCATCTTGAAGCGATACACACTCTTTATGATGACATGCAACAATTAAACGCATTTATGGGGTAGCCTAATTATCGACTGCGTATTCCCGTACGTATATAGGCCCTATGTCAAATATTCAGACGACATTACGTCCTTACTTATGGGGCAACCCGCTGTACACAGTCAATTATTTAAACCATATGTCTTGTTTTGGTGCAGGAGAATCACTGAGTCATGACTGTCTCAAATTAAGTCAAATGTCTCAAATTAATTCCTCATTTGGTTCGTTTCTTTCTTCTTTCTTTCTCTAATTACTCCCCAAAAGATTTCCTGTTCACGTTTCTGATGGCATGATATACTGATACATGTATCTTTTTTTTTTCTCTCTCTCTCTCTCTCTCTCTCTTTTCTGGTGTTGAGTGGGGGGGGGGGGTATTTTCGTGGATGGATCCGACTCCTCGCCCCAAGTTCGATTCTGGGAACTGGAGTAACCTAGACAGAATTCTGGAATCACTCTGTATATATTAGCATAATGTATAGAACGATACTGGCCCAAGTGGAAAAATGGAAAATGTAAAATTCTGTCGCAGAATTTCATGCGCGGGTGAAAAAAAACGAGGATAAATTTGGTAATCAATAAGGATTATACCAGCCTCCAACACACAAACACAAACACCATCACACACGCGCGCACACACCATCGCACACACACACACCATCACACTAATCCCGATGTAATATATCACGTATAATTAATTATTACAAGTTATAAGCCAAAAACCATGAATTAATAAATAAAGCCAATGGAACGCCGAATTAAACAGATCCTCGCATACTGGCTGACAGTCGCTGACTGCTTGACCCCGTTGACCCCGACCTATATTCTAACACATAATTATGTATGAGAACCACGCCGTTGACCTGTTAGCAAGGGGTGGTGCCACACGGTATTAAACTACAGTGGTCGTGATGGGACATGTGATGAAGTAAATATTATGATTCTTCATTCCTACGAGTTGGTAGACAGAACGCCGTCTGAATATTCTCATATACATATTGACCTGAGATCACCGCTGACGAATAGGCCAACGAGTTAATTCGTAACTCGCACGCACGAGCCCACTAAGTCGTTCCAGCGAGATCGCCATCCCATGCAAATCCGAGATATCTTCAATAAAACCTCCACAATGCAAATCGAGGGTAACTCTGAAATGTGTGACTTACGTTTTGAATCAATGTCGTGCTGATGCAGTGCATACTCAGTCCTCTTCCCTCTTCTTGTCTCATTTCCGTTTTCATCCGTTGTTCAATTAATAAGTTACGTTATGTGCTCATTTGTTTTCGAAAATTAACTATTTTCCTAGTTGTAGGGCAAACCATTGGATTATATATTAGGGCTTTAATTGCTGTTCGTGTTGATTGATTTTTGTTTTCATTATATAATTTTGGGGCTTTTTTTTGGGGGGGGGAGGGGGGGTCAATATATCGCTTTGTTTTCATTTTCATTTATATTTTCGTATTTTTTTAGTTGTTTTTTCCCCTTTTTTTCACGATGAGTTACCTCTATATGTTTCTCCACATTTAACCCTTTAACTCAGTAAAAGTATTCAAAACGACTTGTGCATCAATCTTCAGTCATTATCTTCTTCATCTTAGACATCATGATATGTCCTTTATTGTTCAGCCCATTCAGTTCTTACCTTTTTGAGAGTCTTTGTAAACATTTTAAGCACTTTATTTTATTTTTCATTTTTCATTTTTTAATGAATGAATAAAAATCATCTTATCTGATCGTATTGCCCATCTCCCCACAAATCATTGAGAGCTAATTCTCAGAAACCTAATTTAAGGCTCAGAAACCCTGCCCCGATCAATATATTTCGCCCAGATATGGTACCATTGAGTTCGAGAGGTGGGAATAAAGGTGCCATAACCGATAGTGAGTCGTAAAGTTTCACGATTGAATGAGGTATTGTCAACCATGGCAATGCCATGAGTTCATTTTCCTTCTTCAATGAGCCTCCGATGACCATAGCAAGGTACGGGCGAACATTTTTGTAGCTGTAATATCAGATCTCATGATATTTGTAATCCGGATTTGGGGTCTTTTATGGGGATCTGAACCCCTATCTCCCCTACCTGAACCGATATTAAAGGTTTCTCTGCAGATATTGATCGGTCGCATTCCTCCGCACATTCCGTAAACATGGCTGTCTCGAACCAGTCCTAGTCGCGCATCTGTCAGTCTTGTCGATTTGTTGTCAATTTTAAGCATCCAGAACCGGTGCAATCCAAGGTAGACCTGTTTGCTCCATGGCGCATTTGTTGTGTGGTTGATAGACTCTATCCTATTTGTCGGTTTGTGACTCTTGGATCAACTCCACGCTCCAGAAGGCTTCTGGATACTACCCTTCAGGAAGTCGTCTGTCTGCCCAGAGTGCAAATTTTCCAAAAGCCTGATTGCTTTTGAGCAAAGCACTCGTTGGAGTATCGTTCCAGTCAATTTCATTGTCTATCAAAAACATCTTGTGTGCACCCGAAAGAATGTTCATCGGGATTCACAGATTGGCTGCAGAAGAAAATAAATTTTTGGATCGCGAACGGTTTGAAAATTAAAACAATGGACTTGTGCCCTGAAAATAATATTCTTGTAGATCCAAACATGGATTAATTCTTATTAAGTCAATTATAGATCGTTGCATTTCTTTTGCACCAAATTATAGTTTAACCCACTTAACACGAGAAAATAGATAAATCACATCAATGCAATGCATACCGAAAGGAGCATTTCATTCCACCTAGTTAATTTTAAAGGTGGCACATTTGTGACGGAGTAAGCAGATAACAAAGGGTGTCTAATTCCACTATAAATGTGTTGAGTAATTACCCCTTATGTGGTCCATCCCTTGGTTTGCCTACGAGTAGAACAGGTCAACCAAACGGGGGCTCTAGACAAAGCATGCATGTTTCAGGATGTTATGCATTGCAAAATACATTATTTATTTATTTATTTATTTAATGTCTAATCATTTATTTCCCGAGAGGTGGAGGACAGGCATCACCAAACAGCCCCTCCCCCGTTATCTCTGATTCGCTCGAAGCTGGGTCGGTTCGTTTTCGGGCTTTAAAACTCATTTGGGCATTAGGTTGAAAAGTCAACTTTGGATCTGGACATTCGGGAATTAAAAATCAGAGAAGCGCTTCTTGTTTTGACATAGCTTAATGTTGGTCAGAATGGCAGTGAGTACAATAGCCATTGGACTGTTTGTTTTGGCGAACATTGTAGACGGGGGCAACATTAATTACCTCACAGACAAAAGACTGAAGCCGCCGCCGTGAGTATCATTTGGATATAAATTTGTTAATTAAGGTTTACACAGTTGTTTGTTTTGAAAATGATGAGCATACAAGTTAATATTCTGAGAATTAACAATTACTTGTTTGTTTTATTCCATTAATTTTGTTTGCTTTGCGTTTTCGATCTTGAATGTGACTTGCTGTCAAACTCATTTTTCAATTCGAAAATCGCTATCTGGATGTTATTGCCCTTGGCGAACTAAAAGGGACACAGTTAAAAAAGTCAATTGATAAAAGAAGTGAATTAAATTACGGATAAAAAAAAATCATATCAAATCAAAAGAATAATAATAATAATAAATTGAGGAGGCAAAGATGTCGGTCACGATGGATCAAAACCCGTGAAACACATATGAGGCATGCATCGAAACCTCTTGATTCAATAATTACGGTCAACCGTTATGCTAATTGAACCTTGAACTTATTTTTTCACTCATTCTGATCGAGAAGTTCTTTAAATTGTGGAACGTGAAAACAACGTTGTTTCATATCAATTGTTTTCGGTTAAACCCATAAGAGTTCAATTTTAATTCTCCAGTGCCATTTTAAGAGCTCAGCTTAAGGAAACATTTGATTTATTTTCAGACTTATTACGTAATGTCGGTTAAAGCTAATGATTTTTTTTTCCTTCAACTAACTGCCCTTTCATTTGTTGACGGCTCGTTTAGGATCTTATAAAGGTCGACTCAACAATCACTTACCTGAGGCGCAGCACACAAGCGTGAATGTCAGTTTCTTTTCGTCACTGTTTGATTTGTCACAGTGGGACGTATTATTCAACATATTGGTGTTCAACTGTTCATGCAATGTAGTGAAGTAAGTCGTTGGCTTTACACTATACTCTATGATGTCACATTTTGCCCACCTAATGACCCTGATCATAATAATATAAACGGATAAAAAAATAAAAAAATTAAAAAAAAATTAAAAAAAACCTGAATAAAATTTGTGACATCGAATCTTACCATGGCAACCAAATAGCTGACATTTATCTGAAAGGCGAGTGTAAAATAATAATTATTATAAGTTATATTTTGCAATTACATACAATATAATAGAGAAAGAAATACTAATTAAGTATAAACTATAAATAAAACTGGTTCATTTTATACAATATAGCCCTACGTACATGTATCCCTCTCAGCAATCCACCTATTATTTTCCCCAACCCCCAAAATTATATTATAATTAAGACATTAATTGAAGGTCGATCATTGAATGGCGAACCAAAAACTTCAATGCCTTCAGCAATTACTGTTTTCAGGAACCCGATGTTTCGCCTTCGAGTTGTTTTGCAACTTTCGTTATGGTTGTCTTCGTGATTTCATCAATCAAGAAATAAAAGAAAAATATGTTTAAGGCCCGATGAAATATATTTTACGGTTAAGTAGCGCATGAGGCAACAGTTAGCTCTCGTCTCTATGTTATGTAAGAGCTCACTAGCCTGCTCGCCCTATATATTACCTGTTCGCACGAGTTACCCATTGCCCCGAATGTCTGTTCGCTCGAGGTCGATACACAAGAGGTCGTTTCCCACTGGGTCGATTATTCGAATGCTTATTACTGCACGTACCCATTGTAACATCACGCGTTTCAGTAATAATTATGAATGGCCTTTACCAATATGTATATATATACAGTAATACTGCAATAATATAATAACTTTTTCGATCACTCTGTAGTGCTGCCCAACAGCGCATCAAGGCCGAACGCTGTGTACTGCTGTCTATGGTAGTATGCAGGATAAAGAGCCCTTGGGATTTATCGATAAGAATATAGGGAGCAACTCCGATCTCGGCTTCTGTTCTGCCGCTTGCATCACCCGAATGGGTTGTGCGGAGTCGTAAAACCCCATCATCCTTCTGAAGTCAGAACAAATCGAATATCAAGAATTAATGAAAACGGTTAACCGGACTTATCATATTTTGGATATATAATATATTTTGAATACTAACTTAAAAAAAAAAAAAAAAAAAAAAAAATCACTCACACACAATCGTCTTCTCTTTCCTCTTTCCTCTTTGCCTTTATTTCCAGTTCAAGTAAAGACAAAAGGGCGAAGTTGTCCTCCATAAGTTAAAGAAATTAGAAAAACCAGGCGTCACGTAAAACAAATAAGTTATTTGGAAGTTGGTTGTAAATAAAATTGTAATTTTTTCCTCCTCAATTCACTCTTCAAAATTACTCCGAATGAATACCACAATTCTGAAAATGTATAAAAGTTACCAAATAACGGTTTACTCGAGCAAGACATTTTGATTGTCAAGTTTAGGGAGCCACAGATAACCTGACTCAAAAGAAATGAAATAAACACCATGAGAGAAATCGACATGTGCCGTTTGTGTCGCGGTGGAAATGTACATTGCGCTACATGAAGTATGTCATACACGAGTCATGAAATCAATATATGCGAATGTATAGTCTCTCACCAGCAATTAAACAAACCAAAAATAATAATAATGTCATGGCTAAAGAATGAGAACAGGGTTTTAACCCTCAGAATTCCAACTAATGACTAAACGAAATTGCTTCCCTTTTTTGCTTCAGGTCGTATGCAGTGGTTGCTCCGAATCGAGTTCGGCCAAACCAGGTCATCCAGGTGTACATCTCGATCTTCCAGCTGAGGTACCCCCTCCTCAACATCCAGACGACGATCCGGCGAGGGGACGAAGAGGTCGTGTCATCCAGGGAAACATTCCGAGCAGCATCAACAAGAATGACGCAACTCAAGGTATGAGAGAAGAAGGCACTCTTGAGCCTCCGCGATCACAGCACGTGTGACGTCAGAGATACGCATCGTCGTACCATCCGTCAAATAAGCGGCCAGTGGGCAACTCAGGGCGCGCAGATTTCATCCAGACGGAACTTTAGGGGGCAAGGGATTTGGAGATTGAGTTCGGGGAAGGGAAGGGCTTTGTTCGAAATCAAGTCATTCAAATAGCTCGACTGCGGGAGTAATTAGCAATCGGATAACTCAACACCTCTCCATCCGTCCATATTCTCTAAAGTCTAATCCTAATCCAACTTCGGCAAACTGTCACTCCTCTGAGTGGTATCCATAACCGGTACTGGAAAGAGACATGTACCACGCAATAACATACACAAAACTGCTCTACAAATAATCAACATTTCTCGGAATTAAAACTTGCGCTTTGGGGGGTTCAGGGTTCTGCAACAGCTATTCACGACCGAATTTTTGTGCTTACTATTCCTGCAAATCAACTGTCAGTCAACTTGCATAACATTTATCTTCGCACCTCCGTTAAATAGATTGCTCGTTCTAATTTGCGCCGAGGTCCAAGACGATATCTCGCTACTCATACAGGTTACAGCCACGAAGTTTCAAAGCATGTATTGATAAACATTATTCCTAAATGTTGCTAAACTTGTTTGGCTCTTTTCATCTTTTAATCCTGTATTTTTACTCACATTTTAGTACGTATTTCATGTCGGATAGATATTTTATAATTCATGCAAATCTGTGAGTGGCTCAGCTAGGGGACACGTTATGACCATTTTGTGCTTTCACAATGGGGAAACAGGCCGTTGTCACATCTTGTTTAAAAGGGAGTTCATCTCCATATCTATGAATGACTCAAACCTGTTTTCATGGAAGCCAATGCGTTAACCATTTCACAAATTCTCCGCAATGCAATGTTTATAGAAGATTCCGAAGTCATTGGTGCCATGCTGAAATAAAAATAATAAAACCTGATAATGTGCCACTGAAATTCTGAGGTCAAACGGTGATCCGAAATCAAATTTTCAATTTATTTGTTGTTAAAATAATTAGGTTTTCAAATGTTCTGCAATGTTGCTATTTGGCCCCAAAATAAATTTCCAACTCATGCCCTTGAAGTTACAAATCAAAATTGTGTGCAAAACTGAAGGGGGGGGGGAATCGAAATAAACAGTAAAAAGTGAAATATGGGTTTCCACCTTTTTACAGCTGAAGCAAAACGGATGAAAAACTCACAAAAGTTGTCGACAGAAAAACATACATGGTTATAAATATGATTTTGGTAGCATACTGCCAAAACTATAAACTATACCAATACTCATGGGAAAAAAAATCTGAATATCAGGGGACATTTGAATTACTACCTTGAATAATACTCTCGCTTTTGTTTCAAGTCCCAATTAAATCATGCTTTGAAGTCAAAAATGATAGACTCGAATGTTTTTGTATATATTCTACGAGGCCTGGCAATATAGATGAGAGAATTAATCAAGTTCAGGCCTCAAAATTTCGAGCACACCTTCGTACTTTTGAGTTTGAATAGGTCTTATAATCGAAGTAAATAACTGCATGATTTGGGGCTCACTTGATCGGGGTAATCTTTCTTTTAATCACCATCTAGAAAGCTGTTGACCCTTTGACCATGTTGAACCCGTTGATTTTTTGACCTAGAGAATGCCTTGTTTCAACCAGATACCAGAAGACGCAGAACCTGGCAACTACACTCTTTTGGTCGAGGGATCCAACGATGATCACATGATTATGACAGTCTTCAGGAATGAATCCAAACTATTCTTCGACCAACGACACGTCTCCTGTTTTATCTTCACCGACCAGAGACGCTACCAGAAAAGGTCCACTGTTAACTTCCGAGTGGTTGCGTTGGATCCTGATCTGACGCCGGTTAAATCCGGATCCATCGATATCTATGTCAAGGTATCACTCTTCCGAATACGTTGAAAATGCATATTAAATCACCGTGCAATATTTAAGGATGGTGTTGGGCAGTATGTCAGGAGATGGCTTGGACAACAGGTCAATCAAGGTATGATCGGAACATTCCATCCAGGTCTGACATATATAATGTCGTATTCGTTTAAGGTTTCTTTGAGGGAAGCTTTAAAACCGGTCATCCAGTCAAGAAGGGATGGTGGAACATTGAAGTATATGGATGGGTATCTTAAGGTGATTTATTTTTTTCAAACGATCCTCAATTCAAATTTCTTCCAGGGGCACCAATATTCAAAAAGCCTTCAAATGAACAACTATTGTGAGTACATTTTAGTCTATATTATACGAACAAAATTCGTTCTCTTTGTATATACTTACATGCATGACAGGTGCGTTCCTATATTTCTTGTAGATTATGTCAGACATGAAAATGACGTGAAGTTGCCTCTGGTGACATTG
The DNA here is from genome assembly GCA_000328365.1 of Capitella teleta. Taxonomy (NCBI): domain Eukaryota; kingdom Metazoa; phylum Annelida; class Polychaeta; family Capitellidae; genus Capitella; species Capitella teleta. The sequence continues at coordinate 254,386 of KB310915.1, forward strand.
GAAAATGAATTTGGCATTGGAGGAACCGTCAATTCATAGTAGGGATCCGCTATGCACATACATTTTGTTTTTATATTTATGACGTATAGTTTTACCTTAAACTCGAGGCCTGTTAGAGGGAATGCAACAGTAGAAGTTGAGCTGAAGGTTCCTGGATTGGACACAGACTTGCCTCGTATCAAAGACACGTATGGCATGGTGAGATTCCTGCATTACAATTCTTCACATTTGGCATGCTTGTCTTTCAGATTAACGGAGAGTTTTCTTTCAATTTCCCGATGGACAGATTGCGAGAGGTTGCTGGGCAAGATATCGCCAGCACAGACGTTACTGTGCATGCCAATGTTTACGACTGGTATGGTCTTGAGTCGCAATCCTTTTCGGGTTATAGCAAGATTATATCGAGCAAGTATTACATGCGATTCCTGGGGGGCAAAGTCAGAGCCTTTAAACCCGGACAAAAGTTTCCCCTCCACGTGAGTCTAATGGGAAGTGTGCTGAAGATCTGAATCGGTCATTTCAACAGATTGCAATGTTCACCAAAGATGGGCGTCCAATATCATCAAAGTTCAACCGCATGGTCCGAATCTCGACCATGGTCCAGAGAGTAGCTGGCTCAACGCACAAAGAAGAGAAAACTCAGGTCATCAGTGAAGACAGCATGGTCCACTATGTCTACCAAACCAGCATAGACGATAAATTTATTAGAATCGGGGTCAGTCATGACTAAATATTCAATGCATTGGGTTTTATCTCGCTGTCTCTCAAGGTGGCATACAGCAGCGGTCGAGAAACAGCGTATGAAGATGTGACTGCATATCGCCACTACACCCAGGCTAACCAATATCTCTCCGTCACAACCTCAACAATGCAACCCATGGTTGATAACTATGTTGTATTCACAGTTCGTGCGACAACATATGTTGAGATAATTCATTACCAAGTATGGTCAAATCCTCATTAGATGACAGAGTGGGATCACCATGTACATCTGCAGATTGTAGCTGGAGGCAATATCATTCTTGGAAATCAGCTCTTCATGAATTCAAAACAGAAAACCTTCAGCTTGGCAGTATCTCGTGCAATGGTGCCAGAAGCAAGGATTATTGTTTGGACTTTGCTCAACAGCGGAGAAATGATAACAGACAGTCTGAGCTTTCACGTTGATGGCGTACGAAACGAAGAGGTGAGTTGTGCTGAGACTTTCCTGAACAGAGGTCTATAACCCCTCATTTTAGATGAAAATTCGCATCAACCGCGGGAAGGACTTCAGTGGTGACACAGTGGAAATCAACGCTTTCACTGACGCCAGCGCTTTCACGGCGTTCTCTGTCGAGCAAGAGAAAGTGTACCGATTGGGATGGAATTCTTTTTTCACAAAGCATATGGTAAGCTACAACATTTTTCAACTGGTGTTAAAGGACTTTGCAGGTTGAACAAGACTTGATGGGATATGATAACCACGCCAACCTGAGCTTCAGCCACACTTGGTGGGAGGAATTAGCCAGACCGCACGCTACCTACTTTCCAGCTCCTTCATTCGCCATTGATGCCAATAAGACATTCACAGTGAGCTCATTTCTCTATAAAGTTTTCAAAAATGACTTTTTTTCACATGCAGTTCACGGGCTTAGTCATAGTCACAGATGCTGGGTTGACCAGAATTGATGGTCAGTAGCTTTTTGTGCGCATATATGAGGCGTTTACTCATGACTTGTATGCAGCTGATGATAATTGTAATCACACTTTGGGATACCTGCCATGTTGGGATGGTGGATGCTACAGAATTGAAGATCACTGCAGTGGAAGTCGTCAGTGCGAAGAGGGAGCTGATGAGCTTGGGTGTGAGTACTGCATTATGACAGGATTATAAAGTACTTGTCGTTCAACAAAGGTGTGGATCCGATGGAAGTTCACCCAGACCCGCCTGATGCCTTCAACAAAACTGAACAGTTGTGGACAGAATATCGCGACAAGCGGACCTGGGCTTGGAAGAAATTCTACACACAGTTGAGTTGAAGCTGAAGCAATGACTCATAACAGACGGATGTTGATTTTCAGACCGTACGGGAGGATCGACTTCCACGTGGACGTGCCAATTTGGCCGAATCAGTGGTTGGTGTCTGGGTTCTCGCTGGATAGGGAAAAGGGACTTTCATTCACTGAGCTTCCTGTCAAGGTAAATCTTCAGCTTCTCTGTGACATTGCAGTAGTGTGCTTCTACCCTAGTTGGACACAACACGGTCGTTCTTCATGATCATGGAGGTACCATCGTCCTGTAAGCGAGGAGAACAATTAGGAGTTCAGATGTCTGTGTTTAACCATTGGGACCAATCCATCGATGTAAGTAGCCTACTTTGGCCATGAGGCTAAATTTAACACTATGGAAATATGCTGCAGTAGTCTTGTAAGATATATATGTGGTTACTTACTCCAAAGGTATATGCACTAAGCATCTTCACTCCTGGCACAAATATATTCTTTCAACTAGATTTGATGTGATGACGATATTTAATTTTTATTCAGGCAATAATTGTGCTGCGTGACTCAGAAGACTACCGTTTCATTCGAGTGGAGGAATTTGGAATTTTGTCTTCATACAATCCTCGAACAACGCGTGGTGATATTCAGACAATGGTTACGGTATGTTTGATTCATGAATTCTTCAAACTTACGCAATAAATTACTCAGCTGAAACCTGGCGAATCAAAGTTTGTTCACTTCCCTATATTACCCATCAAAATGAAGTCTTTCAAGCTTACAATCGAAGGGCATTCATTCGTAAACTCAATGACACTTTCTAAGACCATCACTGTCACGGTAAGTGCTCATATATCGCACAAAGGTGAACTACTTACCTTCAACATCTTGCAGTGGGATGGCGTACCTAACACGCGACACACTCCGTTCCTTGTAGATCTGGTCAATTCTGGATCCCAAGTCATGCCGTTTCTGCAGATTCCCATTCCTCAGAGGTTCGTCGATCCTGGCATGCGTCAGCATCGATACGTGCCTGGATCGTGTAAAGTGAAAGTGTCCATTATCGGTGAGTCATTTTTACCTCAAGCTGCTACATTCATCGTGCACCGTCCCATCATTTCATAGGGGATGTGGTGGGTACTGGCCTTTACAGATCATACCTCACCGCTTATAACAACTTTGATAACATGATGTATGGTAATGGCGAGCATTACCTCTATAACTTTGCAACCAATATCTATTGGCTACGATTTTTGGACACGGCTAACTACCTCACCACAAAAGCATTGAGATCTGCTGCCGTCGGGGTGAATCTCGGTTAGTGGCGGAAGAGATGATCCAAGAACTATGCTGTTAATGATATACTTGCAGAGCTACAACATTTGTTTGCCTACATTCAGGCGGACGGCGGCTGTGCTTTGCGCAGGAAACGACCGCCTTCAGATCTGGTATTCACGGCCATGACCTTGCAGCACTTGTCGATGGCCATCAAACCAGAATGGGAGAATCTGATCTACGTCGATGTCAGTATTCTGAACCGCCTGGCGAATTGGCTCACCCAGCACCAGAATCAAAGCACAGGAGCATTTTGGAATCCAGCATGGGGCGAATATGATCTAAAAATGAGGGTATGGTTATCGAAATAATTATTCAGGAAGCCTGATACCATGAAAGGGTGGTCTTCGCAGAGTAACTTGACAAATGCATATGGCATGCCAACGAATGTTTCTATGACCGCCATGGTGGTCATTGGATTAGCCAACGCTCGAGACTTGTTATCTGGAGTGAGTGGTTTTGATCAAAAAATCCTTTGCTTAGACTTTTCCCCCCATTTATAGGAAGTTCAGAGCAAAGCTGTCGCAGCACTGCATTCTGGTACCCAGTACTTAGAAGAGTGGTTTCCCAGACTAGTTGATCCATTCGAGATTTGCATTTGTGCCTATGCGTTTGAAGTGGCCAGGTCCAACTACCGAAGCGTTTCCTTTGCTAAAATGAGAGAAATCAGTAGAGAAGGTTTGCTCATGAAAGTGCTGAATTCGCATGGGATAACCTTTTGTTTGTTTGCCAGATAACTACGTGTACTGGTCACCTGAAAAGATAGCTGCTAACCCTGTAGAGTTCATCAATGCTATCCCGTATCAGAAGTTCCGTGAATCGAGCCCTCCGAGTCAGGCGAAAGCCAACCAGGCCACGGGTTATGCGCTGATGGTTTACCTACGAAACAACTGGTTCCGTCGCTCTGAGCCGATCATGAAGTGGCTCAACTCACAAAGAAACTACTTCGCAGCATTTGATGCAACCACTGTCAGTATATCCGTCCATTTCAGCTTCCTTGAATGAACACATAATCCACAGGATTCGTTGGTCGTTCAAATGGCGTTGATTGAATATGGAGTGCGAGAAGTCAATCGCCATCTTCATCGAATGCACCTCCACACGGAAGTCACCTCCACTGACCGATGGTCAGTAATGGTCCGTGAGTTGAGTGTTTTTTAGGCACCAGAGGCGTGGGGAGCAGTGACCTGTGACGTTCAGGGAACGGGTATTGCTCTTTATCAAGTGAGTATGACTTAAAGTGATTAAATTCATTTCACCCTTGCTTGTCAATTACAGATGAGTTCAACTGTCAATGTGGAATATCCGCATCAATTACGACAACCACACACTCGAGCTTTTGATCTCGAAATTGAAGATTTGGTTTTCAAAGGTCGAAATAGCAGCCACATGGAGATGAATATATGCGTGAGGTATGTTTCTCTGATTCTCTATGTTTTACCCGAATCAACACTCATTTTCAGATGGACTGCTACGCACATCAGTCCAAACAGTGGAGATGCCATCTTAGAAGTGGACATCCCAACCGGCTTCTTTGTTCAGAAGAATATGCTTCGTAAATACCAACGAGTTGGGCGCATTGACAGCCAGCGTTCACGATTCTCTAAGCAGAAAGTCATTCTTTACTTTGATTATGTGAGTTTTTTTATGTCAATGTCATACATCACGTGACGTCATTTACGCCCTTAGCTGGATGACGTCAGACAGTGTTTCTTCTTTCCTGCTGAGAGATGGTATTCTGTGGCTAACATGACTATTCAAAATAGAGTTTCACTGTACAGTACTTACGAAAGAGGTATGTTACATCAACTTGTCATTCCTTTGATATATAATATTGACTTGCTGTATGTGAGGTTTCTTCAACAACACGATGTACACGACATACAGTCTCTTCCACCTCCACATCTGTCAAGTGTGCGGTTCATTCCAATGCCCATACTGTCCGTTCTACAACGCAGCAGGCCACTTGACCACTTCGCCATTCGTCTTCATTATCTGCATCTTAGCTGTGCTAATTGTATTTTTCAGATGATTCAAATTATTTTATTGATCATTTTCACGATCGAATACCATGATTCCTGTATTTACTGTGATATTGTTTTGAATGCATATTGTATGTGTAAAACATTTGCCAATATATTCTTGATTTTCTACGTGGTCACCATTATATTTGGGTATAATTAACAATAAGACAATGACACAAAGGACCTTAAATGCATTTCACTGTAGTACATGCGTTATAGTAGTCCTCCTCCAAAAAACATTCCCAATGTAACCGACCTTTGTTAAAAACATAGAATGATGCTCCCTCTTTTGGGGTTCACTGAAAGCCCTATTTGAGGCATAGATATGGAAATTAGCTTGTATTATAAACAAGATGGTACATCGGCCTATCCCCCCAGTGTAGAAAAATGCTCATAATTTTTTACCTAAGTGAGCGATTTGCAGTTTCGTAAGAATTACAAAATACTAGTACACGTCTGTCTGACATAAACTTCATTACAGTAATGTGAGTAAAGATACGGGAAAGATAAAACCGAGCCCAAATTTGACAAATGATTATTAATTTGTGCGAAATTTGAGCGGGTTTTAGTTTGCCGAAACCAGAATCGGCGTTAATAGAATGAGCGGATCACAGGGTTACCATGACAATGCATGGGTGTCATGTAAGGACCACTTTTCATGAGCGATGTCGAATCTGTGTGTATATAGAAGCAAATCTTCATATTTATGATCTGAGGGGTCTTTGGCAGGAAGAATGGTTTACGATTGGCCCAGGGCAGAGGTGGTGTACTGTGAGGTGACTTGGTGACTGCTATGAAGCCGTTGCCTATTCGTGACAGTACTCATCTGCATGGTAAATTTACAAAAATGTCGAACCACGGAGGATATTGTTGCTGGGAGACATCAGCTTTAGAGATGCCAGTACTTGTCATGTGCAATCGCGAAAAAAAGAGACACATTTAATTATGTAAATGGAATAACGCCAAAATGGATATGACGATCCGTTCCAGCACGCTGTCTCCTATCGATGTGCTTCTGTTTCATGGCATCTCAAATATCAGCGTTGCAAATTGATCAGCCATGGCTGGAAATGACTCAAACACAAAAGGATATCAACATATCTGTTTCGACAGCTTTTGTGAAGATGACGATGCAGAGGTGGTTGTCACAAGAAGTTTCCACAATGACACGTATTGGAACTGTATGCAGAGTCCAATGGAATGTACGATTCCCATGCATCTCATAACTACTGATCCCCGAATATTGAATCTTACCGATTATTTGAAGCCAAAGCTTCGAGCAGTATATATTCGTCGAACCGAATACAGAGCCGAATATATATCCACTTCATTGCAGCTATACTATACCTTTGTTATATAGGCTAGTAATCTCAATCAAGTAACACCCTGCGGCTCGCGGCTTGAGACATTATTTGACCTCAGTGTACATTATTCTTCAATAATCCTGTTCTACTTAGTATTTATCCTTACATTAAACCAATGATGTCTGTATTGTCGTCATGCACTTCATAATTTCTCGTTGCAGATATCACTTTCAAACATTATGAATATGCATAATTATTGTATAACTTCAATCCTGAACTTCTCATTAGAAGTTTGGAGTAGATGGGCAGAATCCTTCTTCATTCCTATCTATTATTATGCATTCAAGCGTTCAATTACTATGAGTAATGCAACGCTCACACGCAGGTGCGTGAACAGAGTGACCTAGTGAGTCTAATTAATGCATAAAAAAAATTATTATGATATCCGGATTTACTGAACTCTCTATTTGAAGCTGAAGTTGCGTAAAATAAGTCCGAAGTCCGAAGGCGAATCACTACTCCATCACTGTGGACCACTTTATTGGTACGTGACAATCCATTGGTCGAGTGGTTAAAAGAACATCAGACGGTAAGTTTTTATCTGATCGAGTTTCTACTCAGAAATATCCTTTGTGAATTTAGTTCAATTTAAACGTTCGTTGTAGAGCATTAGCTTTAAAGGCCTCTTAGATGGGGTTTTCAGCGAACGCAAAAGAGGGAGCACCATTCTATGTTTTTAACAAAAGTCGGCTACATTGGGAATGTTTTTTGGAGGTGGACTACTATAACGCATGTACTAGAGTAAAATGCATTTAAGGTCCTTTGTGTCATTGTCTTATTGTTGATTATATCCAAATATAATGGTGACCACGTAGAAAATCAAGAATATATTGGCAAATGTTTTACACATACAATATGCATTCAAAACAATATCACAGTAAATACAGGAATCATGGTATTCGATCGTGAAAATGATCAATAAAATAATTTGAATCATCTGAAAAATACAATTAGCACAGCTAAGATGCAGATAATGAAGACGAATGGCGAAGTGGTCAAGTGGCCTGCTGCGTTGTAGAACGGACAGTATGGGCATTGGAATGAACCGCACACTTGACAGATGTAGAGGTGGAAGAGACTGTATGTCGTGTACATCGTGTTGTTGAAGAAACCTGACATACAGCAAGTCAATAATATATCAAAGGAATGACAAGTTGATGTAACATACCTCTTTCGTAAGTACTGTACAGTGAAACTCTATTTTGAATAGTCATGTTAGCCACAGGATACCATCTCTCAGCAGGAAAGAAGAAACACTGTCTGACGTCATCCAGCTAAGGGCGGAAATGACGTCACGTGATGTATGACATTGACATAAAAAGACTCACATAATCAAAGAA
>KB310915.1:273137-315070 GCA_000328365.1 Capitella teleta
AAATAGCGAAAATATTTTTTTCCGACTGACTGGTGGCAAAATGATTATTCTATCTATTTCCGAAAAGAAAAGAAAAAAATATCCAGGGGTTTAGTCGCAGGACACGCTGATATGACGAGGCCCATTGTAAAAAATGGGGAACTCGGTGTTTCATCACAGCGTCTGACGTCACGCCTAATTAGCAATATATCTCCCGCGAAATCGTTAGCAATGATATTCCTTGTGTGGGCCAGGCATAGGAATCATTTTTGGTGCATCAAATAACGACTCAAAGTCCATTTTTAACCAGTTCTCCCTCCCTTTAAGTTGATTCCCTGGGCAATCGCTTTCTTCCTTTAATTAAATTTTCACTTTGTGACAAAATCGGGTCACGTGGTTTCCTTCCTGCTCTTCATCGGTCTCTAGGACGATTAAAGAACATAATGAAGATGGTAATTATCGATATGTTATCTACAAAGTTGTAGCTTGGAGCATGGGACCAGAGATACTCTATAGCATGAATTGATCGCTCACTGAAAAAGCCGCTCGAAGTTCGCTAAATTCATAACGCATTCAATAAGGAGAAAATTTATTTCCGGTTGATAGAATTTACATTCAATAACATTGGCAACGAACAGCTGATCGTAAATGCGGAACGAAAAACCTTTCATTCTTCTGAACTTATGATGCGTCCCTATTATCATGGCATGAAAAGTTAAGCAGGTCATCAGATTCAAACGAGGTGAGTGTGATTCGAAGTATAAACGCCAAAATTGGTGCTTTAATCCTAACTTTCAGAACACTGTCCAAATGGAATACAGTATTCAAAATCAACATAAAGATAATGAGATACAAGTGACAGACTGATAGTCTCCGAATCTCACCCCTCAATGAAGTGTTCTGTACAGAGATTTGGCTTCTTTCTTGACTCCTCGATCAGTGCCGGTAAGTTCGCTAATCAACAAACTTTTATTAGTTTTCTGACTTCAAATTTTATTTTATTATCTAGACCTGAGACCTGACTGGGAATTTCAAGGATCAACAGGCCTTTCATGAATATCCACTTGACTACTAGAAAAGGGATGAATTGTTAGGACTCTGCCTGCCTAGCACTGTTATCTTAACATCAGCTCTCATAATAATAATAAAAATAATAATAATAATAAAAATAATAATAATAATAATAATAATAATAATAATAATAATAATAATAATAATAATAATAATAATAATAATAATAATAATAATAATAATAATAATAATAATAATAATAATAATAATTTATTTCGTACAAAAACATGTACAGGAAAAATGAACGGATAAAGAAAAACAAAAACGATAAAGGTAAAGGTAATTGTAAATATAAGTGCATACAGTAATCCAAATGTGAAACTAGGCTGTGCTATACAACGAGTGAGAGAGAGAACCTGTGCTAAACTAGAAAAAAAAAACTTAACAAAATACAGATTTGCATCAATTCAAGATACGGTAATAATTATATAATCAATTAATACATAGTGAATTAATTAAAAACAAAACATCAGTATTATCAAATACGTTGGATATACATGTACTCAAAATATTATCTCTTACATTACATAATTCTTTGATACCCATTACGGTTGCATTTTTGTCTTTAGATGTGGTGTTACATAATATATTTCACTGACTCAGCATGATTCGCCTATTAATACCAACAGAGGATCGACTAAAAGGAAGAGAGTGAATGAATGACCGAACAAGTCTATCATTGCTGACAGAACAGCTGGAATGAAAAGTTTTAAGCCGGTATAATAACTGAAGGGAAATTTCAGGAGAATTCATTAAATAAGGAAGTATGTTACAATGAGTACGTGGATGTACCCTCCAAATCCTGCGGACAATTTTTCGCTTTTCGCCAGGCAACATAGAATTCATTAAGTGACGGTAAATCGAGACGCCATAAAACGGCACCGTAAAAAGAAGTGCAAAAAGAATTAAATAACTGTGCAACAACACTCGAACTGCATAATCCAAACCTAGCTAAAAGAAGATTTGCCGAGGCCACTAGTTTGGACTTTCCTCGAGATATAATTTCTCGAGCACAATTGGGACCTATAGTACTTCCAAGGTGGATGGCTGTGGTCGATTTATATACCACATGACCGTTAATGTCTAAACCGAGATCACAGGTACCCCTATCATTGTAACAGATATATACACTTTTGTTTGCATTGTATTTTACAGAATATTCCTAAGCAAAATCTTGACATATTTTTAGTAGTAATTTTATTGAACTTTTATTAGGAGCAAGGAGAGTTAAATCGTCCGCATAACAAAGAGCTCCACAAAAGTTCTCACCAAAATGACAATTAACGTTTGATCGACTCAATCTATTTAAAAGGACATTCATATAAAGACAAAAAAGTAACGGGGATAAAACTCCTCCCTGTTTAACACCATTTGTGCAATTAAAAGGATTGGAAAGAGAACTTCCCCACTTAACTCTCAAAGTTTGATTAGTGTACATAGAAATTAAGAAACGAGTTATAAGTGGACATACATTTCGATCATCAAGAGCTTTAAACAATTTACAATACTCAACACGATCAAATGCTTGAGAGGCGTCTAACAGTACAACATGTAATGTGGAATTATTACGAGTGTAAAGATCGACTATTTCATTTAAAACAAAAGTACATTGAGTGGTTGAAGATTTTTCCTTGAACCCAAATTGAAGATCAGAAGTCACTAAATTCCCAGCATATTTCGTCGTAATTATTTTGTCTAAAACTTTTGCAAAAACACTCCCAAGGGCAATCGCACGGTAATTAGAGGAGTCACTGGCAGATTTTTTTGATGATTTTGTAATAGGAACTGTAGTGCCTCGTTCAAGCACCGTGAACAAATTCAGATTTCGAACAGTGATTGAGCAGATACGCTCAGGGATCCCCCAGGGGATCTCCCGTCTGCACTAACCGGTATATATACCAGGCATGCTCGTCAATAAAGACAGTGAATTCAGTAGAGCCCAACTGACTCGTGTGTTTCATTGAGCTCCTACAATTGGTGATCCTGAAGCGTTGATTGGCATATGCAATCCGTTGTATCCGCCTAGGGTACAGATACCCTCTGCAGGCCTGTCACCGCCTAGTCGTGCAACCACGCTCGCCACTTAGAACTACAAACAAGACATGCCCGAAGCTGATGCTGCCGCCACCGCTGCCGCTGTAGCAGCCACAGTCTCAATCAAGTTGCCAAGCTTTTGGTGTTCTGGATCTGCTGCTTGGTTTTTCCAAGCTGAAGCGCAGTATGCGCTGCGCGGATCGTCTCAGATGAGACAAAATACTACTACGTGGTGGCCGCGTTGGACTCAACCACCACACAGCGAGCCACGTCAGTCCTGCAGGACCCGCCAGCTGGTGATACGAAGTATCAAAGCCTCAAAGACTTCTTACTCGGAGTGTTTGAGCCGACAGAAGCAGAGAGAGGAGAGCGCCTACTGGCAGTATCGGATCTGGGGGATGGTAAACCCTCCGAGCTTGTTGATCGTATCCTGGCCCTGAACGGCACTGCCCCTCAGCATTTTTTTGCTGCGCAGCCTGTTTTTACGGGCCTTGCCAGCAGCAGTGAGGAACGCCATCTCCACTTCGCCACTTAAGGACCTGCGACAGCTCGCCTTGGAAGCTGACAAGGTTGTCGCCTCCTGTGCAGGCTCGTTCTTTGTCACCTCTGCCACAGAACAATCCGCTACCGCATCAGAGGTCCTCGCACTCGGCACTACAAGAACGTCCCGCCGTCTACATCAGCACCACCTACTCGTAGACGTCACGGGACGTCGCCTAGTGGATGCGGCCACTCTGTCCACCGTGGTTGTATCCTCAGCAACCAGCACAGCCAGTGCAGGCAGATGTTGGGTGACACCCGTTCACCTAGACCCATGCGCACTCCTCCTGCAGGAGTTTCCTGGAGTCACGCAGCCAGACTTTGCTCGGCACAAGCCCCGTCACGGAGTGCACCATCAGGTGGTCACGAAAGGCCCTCCTGTCTGGGCCAGACCACGCCGGCTGAACCCGGAGAAACTCTTAGCCGCCAAGCAATAGTTCGAGAATCTCCACCGCATGGGTATTATTCGTCCCTCAGACAGCGCCTGGTCTTCACCTCTACACCTGGTGAAGAAAGCTAATGGAGAATGGCGCCCGTGCGGGGACTACTGGAGACTCAACGCATCAACAGAGCCAGACCGGTACCCCGTCCCACACATCCACGACTTTGCAGCGCAACTGCATGGCGCCACAGTGTTCAGCAAACTGGATCTTGTCCGAGGATATCGCCTTTTGGGTTATGGGAGTTCCTCAGGATGCCTTTTGGCCTCCGTAACGCTGGCCTGTCCTTCCAGAGGCTCATGGATTCGGTTCTCCGTGGCCTAGAAGGGGTCTACGTCTACATGGATGACGTCCTGGTGGGCTCGGCAAACATGGAGCAACACTTAGTGCAACTACGGGCAGTGTTTCAGCGCCTGCTAGACAATGGTCTCCTGCTTCGTCCCGACAAGTGCGAATTTGCGAAATCAGGCTGGACTAGACACCGGGTAGATGCTACCGGACTTCAGCCACGACCGATCACCGTCAGAGCAGTCCAGGATTTCCCATTACCAGAGACGCCGCGCCGTCTCCGCACCTTCTTGGGTATGATGCACTATTTTCATAGGTTCATGCCCAACGCTGCCTCATAACTCCAGCCTCTACATGACCTAGCCTGTGCTAAGCCAAGCACTGCTGCTATCCCTTGGACAGAGGTCACCCGGGACATCTTCACATCAGCTTCAAGTCAATGCTAGCTAACGCTGCCACCCTGGCTCACCCCATCAAGGACGTCCCTCTAGTGCTATGTACAGATGCCTCTGACATCGGTGTGGGAGCCTCCCTGGAGCAATGGCAAGGAGATCGCTGGGTTCCACTTGGTTTCTTCAGCAGGCACCTCAGACCCCCCGAGCGCCGGTACAGCACCTTTGATAGGGAGCTGCGGGCAGCCTACTTGGCAATCAGGCACTTCCAGCACTCCATTGAAGGGAGAGAGTGTGTTCTCGTCACCGATCATCAACCATTGACGCTCGCCTGGAAGAAAGTTGGAGATCCGTGGTCGTCAAGGCAACAGCGACATTTGGCGGTGATCTCGGAGATGATGACTAACGTTCAACACCGACGGGGCAGCAGCAACATAGTGGCTGATGCACTGTCCAGAGCGCCTCTGGACGTAGTTACTCTCGCTCTCAGCCATGATGAGATCGCAGAAGCCCAACGTGAATGCCAAGAGGTGCATGATCTCAGGACCGCCATCACCGGCCTACAGCTCCGCGATGTACAGTTCAAAGAGGATGCCACTAGCATCCTGTGCGACGTCTCCCTAGGACACCCCAGACCCGTGGTACCCCCAACCCTGCGACGCAGATTGTTTGACACACTACACGGACTAAGTCACCCTGGGGTTCGAGGATCACAAAATCTCATTGCTCAGCGCTTTGTGTGGCATCGCATGCGGAAGGATGTTGCAGAGTGGTGTCGAGCTTGCACAGCCTGTCAGCACGCAAAAATCCACGTGCATGCCAAGGCCCCAGTAACCCGCATCTCAGTCACATCGACCCCCTTTGACCAAGTACATGTGGACATTGTTGGGCCCTTACCGCCGTCGCGAGGGTACTCCTATCTGTTCACTGTGATCGACCGACACTCCCGCTGGCCGGAGGCACTGCCGATGAAAAGTATCGCAGCCAAGGAATGCGCACAGACCTTCCTGCATGGCTGGGTGTCACGTTACGGTGTGCCCACAGACATCACCAGCGATCGAGGTCGGCAATTCACCTCCAACCTTTGGAACGAGGTAGCTATGTCTCTCGGGTCCAAGTTGCACCGGACCACTGCCTACCACCCACAGGCCAACGGCATGGTAGAACGGATGCACCGCACCTTGAAGGCAGCTCTACGAGCCCGTCTCACCGGACCAGATTGGATGGGTCAGCTACCGTGGGTGCTGCTTGGTTTGCGCGTGGCGCATAAGGAGGACTTGGATGCCGCCCCGGCAGACCTAGTCTTCAGACACAGACCAAGGTTACCTGGAGACCTGCTTCCCCTAGGGACGGCTCGTACACCGCCTAAAGTGCCAGAGCACCCAAGCCACCACGGCACATCAAACAATGTGGTGCCTGCCTCACTGTCCAGAGCAACAGAGGTGTTCATCCGAGTGGGGGCCCATAGAAGACCGCTGGACACACCGTAGTCGGGTCCCTACAAAGTTCTCCGTCGCAGCGCAAAGACCTTCGTACTCGACGCCAAGGGTCGGCAAGAGACAGTCTCGATCGACCGCCTGAAGGCAGCCGCTACAACAACTCGCAGTGGGAGGGAGAGTCGTCCGCCACTCCGTCTCGGTGTGGGGGAACCCATGTAGTGCCTCGTTCAAGCACCGTGAACAAATTTAGATGTCGAACAGTGATTGAGCAGATACGCTCAGGGATCCCCCAGGGGATCTCCCGTCTGCACTAACCGGTATATATACCAGGCATGCTCGTCAATAAAGACAGTGAATTCAGTAGAGCCCAATTGACTCGTGTGATTCATTGAGCTCCTACAGAACCAACGTGGATAAATTCATCTTTGGTACGTGGGGTATAGCTGTGGTTTACCATGAGGTTGAATAGATGGGCTAAGCACTTATACAATGCAGGTCCTCCGTGAATAAGATGGTTGGACGAAAGTTCATATTTAGCGTCCCCTTTATGCGGACGGAGCTTTTTAATAGCAGCTGTAACCTCAGCAGGGGTAATGTCATGAAGTGCGGCACAATAGTCACTACAACCAGACCGCACCCTACCATTGATATCACGTAAAAAACGATCCATAGTTAGAACGTCATATGGGACACTGTTATGTAAGTCCCGATACTTTGAGGTAAATACGTCATTTATTCCCTCTTCTGTGTTTGCGCCTTCCACAAAACTAGGAGGCGAAATTTTGGCGCGTGTTATAAGCCTTACTTCATCCCAGAAGTTCCTACCTCTACCTGCTAAAACGCCGTCTGCCATACGTCCCATACGAATACTGTCCTGGGATCTTACAACTCGGGGGGAGATACGTTTATATTGAGCTCGGGCTCTCTTCATAATTTTATAGACCTCTCCCTGTCTGGGACAACCGTTGGATTTCCATAACCTGTGCCAGAAAATTGATCTCTTCTTGTATGGCTTGACTTCTTCTGACCAACCGGCTATCGGTCTTTTCTGAAGTCTTGAGGACTGCGGTATACACACTTTAGCTGTCGAGATACAAGCATGAGCTATAGACTCATAGTACTGGGAAATTAGTTCATAGCATACATCACTAGTACAAGAGGTACAGCTGTAAGGTAGTTTAGTAGATTGCAGAGCAAGCTCTAAACAGCAACGGTAGTTTAGCAAGTCATCACTAGACGCCTTGCGCCAAACAGTATGCGGATCATAATTGATGACACGACCTGAAGGAGGGTTGCCACTCCGGCAGACAGAAAGGAAAGCTCTAAAAGTGAGAGCGTTGTAATCAGAGAGGTTGTCACCATCATAACGAACTGCACTATATATAGAAGGTAAATCTGTAAAGTTTAGTGACAGAAGGAAGTGATCAATCACGGAATGATGCCCTGATGAAGATTGAAACGTAAAGTCAGACTGCTTCAGAAGTTCATCGTTACAGATAAGTAAATCTTCCTCATCACAAAAGGATTTCAAGCGTCGAGTGTGGTACGATGAGCGGTTGGTATCAGTATTGAAATCACCACCAACTACTACAAAGTCAACTGACGGATTAGATTCCATCATAAAGTGAATATCATCTAGAGTATCATCGTAAACCGTATCTCAGTCATATGTACATGTTTGATGATTGAGGAGATTGAATTAGGCCATCTATGAACAGGTAAAGGATCAATCACATTGCTAATCATCATGAAGTCAGTTAATCATGAGAAAACAACTTTGCACGTTTTATTGATCAAGATATTATATAGCAAAATTAACATTAATTGATTAATTGTTTTCATTGATGATTCAATGCATAAAATGCATTACCAATATTAATAATGTGGCTGATTGATTATTTAATGAATTGATGATCGAATAATATTTATTCATATTATTTTTCTCAAATAAACAAATAGATTAATGAGGTCATCACACTCTTTCTACACAACACAAATTTTTAACACCTCAATCTTGTGTGTATACTATTTTCAAGGGAAAATACTGCAGTGAAATTACACAATTTTATTCGTGCATGAGGCCCAAAAGAAAAAGTATTATATTTTCAGGGATTCATATAGTGGTTAATAAAACGTAGAATACTTGCCTTATAGGAGTATTTGCTCGTGGATTGAAATAAAATAATTATGCAAACCTTGTGAGTACTAGTGAGTATGAATTCAAAGCGATATATAAGGGATGGGGAACTGAATTTTAAGTGATGTTCTATCGACTCAAAGCACCAATTGATAGCATTCCGCGGTGGGTTAAACCGCTGACTACAATCCAATGCCGACCGTGGGGGTCGAGGTCCAGGTTTCGAAACCCGATCAGGCCACTTGCGTTATATGATTGTGAATTATAATTGTAATCCGTTATAATTGTAATTCTTCGGTGACTCTGCAGTGCTGCCCAACTGCGTAACAAGGCCGGGCGCTGTGTACTACTGTCTATGGTTGTATGTAGGATAGAGAACCCTTGGGATTTATCGATAAGAGTAGGGGGAAACCCCGATCCCGGGCCTTCTGTTCTGGCGCCCGTATCATCCGATCGGATTGGGTGGAGCCGTAAAACCCCATCACTCACTCACTCACTCACTCATAGCATTCCGTGCCAAAAACACCATGTCTAGATGCAAGCGAATACTGGGGTTAGCATTGGGCCTATGGGAGAATGACTTCCATTACGAAGTATAGGAGGCAAACGTCAACTGAGGGCTTGCCGTGATTGGTTCCGTTCCCCTCGTGAAGCTATCGATTTCAGCCAATCAGGGCAGATCATCTTCGCCATAAAAAAGGACATCTTTGTTGTTTACGAAACGAAAGCGCATGCGTGGTGCACTCTGGCTGACCTTTTTACTGTTTCAGGATGAGAAACGTGGTAGGTGTCCTAGAAAATCGCTTGTTAAAATAAGAAAAATAGCGAAAAATATTTTTTGTTTGCGCCTGACTGGTGGCAAAATGATTATTCTATCTATTTCCGAAAAGAAAATAAAAAAATATCAAGGGGTTTAGTCGCAGGACACGGTGATATGACGAGGCCCATTGTAAAAGATGGGGAACTCGGTGTTTCATCACAGCTCCTGACGTCACGCCTAGTTAGCAATATATCTCCCGCGAAATCGTTAGGGATGATATTCCTTGTGTGGGCCAGGCATAGGAATCATTTTTGGTGCATCAAATAACGACTCAAAGTCCATTTTTAACCACTTCTCTCTCCCTTTAAGATATTCCTGTGCTCAATAAGTGTGTATTCTTCAGGTGACTTTTGTTCGTGTGATTCTTGGAATATGTGACCTCTCGCAACGAAACCCGCACTCAGTCGCTGAGCATAGAAACAAGCCTTGAGAGGTCAAATGGATTCATAATGTTGATTTTCATGTTTTGATGACGAAATAAACGGGGAGGTCGCTGTGACATTTTATTGTTTATTATGATTTGCACATCTTTGTCGTCAAGGGAAATCTGTACTGGGTTAATTTCCCCTTATTGCTGGCAACATACATTCTGACGGTTCAATCCTTAGTGAATTTCTTCAACCATGGACTAACCGATAAAGAAAAATATATTTCCTCTCATTCAAGAATCATGTCTGTGACCAATAAGTTGTTATAATTTTGTGTATAATTAGGCCTATTGTATTGACAGTTGAATCATTTTAAATCTTTGCAAACCTTTTAGACCTAACACGAATTTCTCATCTTCGATTGCGTGTCGAGTTGACCCATAAACAGACTGTAACTTTTGAACTACTGCTCTGATTTAGATAATTCTTGCATTAAACTGAATGGATTTGTACCAGCTATGAGGAGGCATTAAAAGCTAAAACTTTGACAATGCGACTTAGCGCGGGTCTCGGCGCGAGGGGTCAAATATAATTATATACAATTACTCCGTGCAGCTTCATTATTTAACAATACATTATGATCAGTCGTAATAAAGGAAGCGATTTTCATACTCGGCATAATATTCTACACTGGACATAAAGCAATCTTTATTTGAGTGGCAACAGATTCAAGAAGTTGACAACACGTACATGCCAGCGCCATTAAAATACAAACAAAAGATGAATCACGATTAAAGTAAAATGCAAACAATTTTATTCATCAAAGAGAGCAACAGAGAAATCAATAATAACATAAACATCGTAGATCATCATTACTGGTAACAATAAAAACAATAAAAAGTAAATACTGTTCTTCGGAGTACTATTGTACGTTAACAAGGTACAATTTTTGGCTTGAGGCAGCTGGGCTTGGATAACTATAACCAAAGAGAAATTAGACTAAAGCGGCGACACATCGTGAGTTTGCAATGAGACTACAGTAAAACCTCGATGTGTCGAAGTTCGTGGGGTTAGCTCAATTACTTCGACTTAGGGATACTTCGACGAAGGGATCGAGGCCGCTATGATATGACCGTTATGATTTCAAATCGTGTTCTGACGTTTTGATTGACGATATGTGCTATGCACTTATAAACCGCCAGAGGCTATGATTTTGTGATTGAAACAGTAATTAACAAATATTAATAAAAAAGTAATGCCAAAAGATGAAATTATCTTGGAAGTCTTGGGGAAAAAAAAAGTTGTTTATGTAGCTTTAAAGGTCTCAAGTGTCTTCACGTCTAGCTTGCGTTTTGTAGCTGCATGATGATCTAATGATGCTTAAGACTGTTGGTCACTAGATTTATACTGTTTCTCGCAAAAACACTCTTAAACAAACATCTTTGATATTATTGTTGCGTGCTTTGATATTAAAGCTGCCAGAAAGTTCATAACAGATCTAAGGCTGGATTTCTTTAATTAGCTCTAGCTTTGAATGTGAGCTGTCTTTGGTCGACAATTCATTAAAGATCATCACAAGCTCACCAATAACAATTTAATGCCTTAGTTGAGATCCACGGTCCGTTGATCTTTGGAGTCAGCCTCGCTTTGGTCGCGGCTTAAACAGAGGAGAGATAAAGGCTGCCGACTGCTTTGTGGGCAGGGATGTTTTGATGTTTTAATTGTAAGCAACTGTGGCTAACTCTCTTTGAAGTAACCAAACTGAGAAAAATGTTTATAATTATAGAATTTTTCGACTTCGAGCTATAGATCGAAAATATGTCTCGGGGACACAGAAAACACTTCGACACAGGGATAAATTCGAGAATGAGACGTTCGAAGGACAGATGTTAATGCTTTTCAAAACATATTGTATGCCTTTATACGGTTGCCAGTTGTGGCATTTAAATAGCCCAAATATCGAGAAGATACATTTATGTTGGCGAAAGTGTTTACGCCGCCTTTTTAATCTTCCAAGACGGACGCATTGCGATCTTATTCATATTATCTGTCAAGATGTTCCTTTCATTAATCAAATTTTGAACCGATTTGCTAAGTTTTTACAGGGCATTGTTAAAAGCGTTAATATATTTACTCGTTCCTGTCTTTCCTCTGTTTTATCTGGAAGCCTATCTGTTTTTAGTCTCAATGTTTCTTGTTTATGTTCAAAGCTCGGGATACCAAAGTTTCGGATCCCCGAGTATAATTTTACCGCAAGAACGCGGCAATTATTATTTGTAGATGACGCCATGCAAAGTCTTGATGGCGTCATCAGAGATTTAATCCGTTTGCGAGATAGCAACGGATTAATTAATAACGGTTGGACAACCTGTGAATTCACTATGTTTCTCGAAGAACTTTGTTGTAATTAACATATTCTTCTTTTCATATTATTCTACTTGTTGAATTTATTATTCTTTTGTCCGTTCTGTTTTTTTTTTTTTTTTTTTTTTGTTTTTTTTTCCTTTTCCCCTAAATGAAATGCATGGATCACGCCCGTGTATGTATTTCGATAAAATAAACATTATATATATAATGGTAAAGTATAGGAGAATCGTCGGGACTTCGAAAAAACTTCGACACAGGGAGACATTCGAGGGACGGGTTTTCGACACATCGAGGTTTTACTGTATGTGGTCTAATGAATTGCTGCTATTTGAAGCGACTTTTGCCAACTAAAAAAAATATATATATGTATCACCGACGACCGTACTTCAAATGAATTCAATAAGAACACAGAGGGACGAGAAAACGTATACTGAGAGCTAAGTATCTAGCCCATTGGATGAACATGACACAATATAGAGGGAGATTCAAAAGAATATTTACAAGTACATGTAATGGAGATTTTCAACCTTGCGTAAATTGTTACGAAATTGTTCTTTTCTCTAAAACCACGCTATATAGGCCAAAGTACACTTCATCAAACAACACCATAATTATTCTCATTATTTCATAGTTCATACACATTTCTTGCTTTCTTTATCATTATATAATATGTATTTTTTGGACAGAGAGGGGATGGCGTAACTTTCTGTAGGAAAGTTACGCCAATAAACGCGTGGAATACATTACAGCAACCTCAGCTCAACCATATTCAGTTTGGAATGGAAACATTGTAATTCGTGGCAATATGACACCATTTATGCCGCTTAACACGAAGAACCGATAGCAGTCCTGGTCGACATGGAAATTGAAACCGCAGCGTTTTTCGCTTTCACATAATGATAATTATTTTTAGCTTTCTTCACAGGAGTTGCGCTCCAATTGTTTCGTTATAATTGTCAACTTCTACGACACGGTCCAATCCTTCCTATTTCAGACAATGTCCAGTATGGAATGAGGACACTATGTGGTTTGTGGAAGTAGTGCACCAATCATGGCATTGAATCCTACTCTCCTCAGACAGACAAATGGTCAACATGGAAATTGAAAAAACGAAGCGTTTTACAAGTTTGGTTCAATGACAACAGCTGAAGCTGAACAGTTGGCAAAGGAGCCCAAACTTCCCAATGAGAACGTGAATCTTACGACCGGAAAACTAGGGGAGCACAACTGTTAAATACATAAATTGGAAGGAAGAGTATGTGATAGCCGGTATGACAGCCAGCCATGCATGTTGTGTGTCACCAGATGAAAATTAGAACAAAGGCCAAAGACCTCTTCTCATTCATGAAACCGATGCAGACCCCATCTGAGCATGACCGTCCTTAAATCATCCTGCGCCCAGGAGTTAACGCAATGTGTTGCCTTTATTCTTATTTCTCAATGGTAAAACTAGGGAATTTTCAAGGAAACATAATGGCAACAAAAATCCCAACACACATTTCCCTGAGGGTGGAAGGCAAAAATGCATTTGACTATGTTCATAAAAATAAATTGGACTAACAAACAAGGGCAAAATGTACAAACAAATGAAATATAAAAAATATAAATTAATATATTCCTAATTGAGAAAAATTTGTGCGCTATACTTCTAAATGCCCTAAACCAAAGCCAGTTTCATCGACAATAAATCCCTTAACTGCTTTGAGGAATTCATGAGGTTTATCCGCGTGTACCCAGTGACCAGCGCCATGGATGGTCATCAGGCGAGACTCAGGGAAGAGGAAAGAGATGTCGGCTTCATGGGACTCACTGCATGGGAGAAATGGAAGAGAGAATATTCATAACAATGGCCATGAAAGGAAAGGGCATCAGCTGGGGTTATAAGTCAGTGGAATATCACTTTACATCCAGTTCCTTATCCCGTTAAGTGATATTGATATCAGGTTAAATAGTAGAGATGTATAAAAATCTATCTCAAACTTACAGAATACAATCTGAGAGGCTCCCACGGATAAAAAGGGTATCGCCTTGGAAACAGGACTCAATCGATGGAAATCCCATGAGATGTTCGATGCTCTCCAGGATGCAATCCAAGTTGACCCTCCAGTAAAACTGATCGTTCCTCTGTTCAATGTTAGTGATGACAAAATCTCTGAGGCCTTTTTCCTACAATGACATCAACAACAAAAAACAGAATGACTAATTGGCATGAATATAAACACCGACCGGTATTCTTTCGGCTAATTGCCGACTCGCTTCACGGCGCGCTTCTGATATCTTCTGTATGTTGGATCCAAGTTTGACGCTCTGCATTGCATTGATGAATGCGGGGAAACCCTTCAATCCGGCAGTTCTGGTCACATCCGGGGCTATGTCTGATATAATCAACTTCGAAACAAGATGCGGCTGAAATTATCTATGAAACCAATGCTACATGTCATGCAGAATACAGACCTTTGTCAGAGCTAGCACCATCGCCACTTTTCCGCCCATACTGTGTCCTAAGATGGCCGCTCTTTTTAATCCTAAATCTTGCATCAGTTCCTCAACATCCTCACTCATCAGAAAATAATCCATTTCATGCACATGTGGACTGTCTCCGTGATTCCTTGCATCAAGTGTGATGACCTGGAATCAATTTCAAGAGAGGGATCGCAAGGAGTTACAGTAAAACCTCGATGTGTCGAAGTTCGTGGGGTTTGCTCAAATACTTCGACTCAAGGATACTTCGAGGGATAGATCGAGGCCGTTATGATATGACCGTTATGATTCCAAACCGTGCTCTGACGTTATGATTAACTGCATGCGTTATGAACTCATAAACTATGAACGGTGATCTCATGACTTATGAGAAATCTAGACCAAAGAAATGATTATAGGAGAAATTGAGATTGAAATTTTTAATTAACAAATATTTATCAACGTGTAGATCTAAGGCTGGATTTCTTTAATTAACTCTAGCTTCGAATGCGCGCGGTCTTTTGTCGGCATTCATTAAATATCATCACAAGCACACCAACAACAATGCCTTAGTCGATATCCACGGTCTATTGGTTTTAGGAGTCAGCCAAGCTCTGGTCGGTTTGCGGTCTTTTGTCGGTTATTCATTAAAGATCATCACAAATACACCAACAACAATATGCCTTATAGCTTAGTTGAGATCCACGGTCCATTGATCTTTGGAGTCAGCCAATCAAAGCTCTGGTCGAGGTGTAAAACGAGAAGAGATTGAAGCTGCCGACTGCTTTGTGGGGGCGGGAATGTTTTGATGCTTTGTAAATAACTGCATGATTATCTCTCTCTTTAAAGTTATCAAACTGAGAAATATGCTCATCGAATTTTTCAACTTCGAGCTACAGATCGAAAATATGTCTCAGGGGACTTCGAAAACACTTCGACACAAGGATAAATTCGAGAATGAGACGTTCGAGGGACGGATGTTAATGCTAATAGTAAAGTATAGGAGAATCGTCGGGACTTCGAAAACGCTTCGACACAGGGAGACATTCGAGGGACGGACGTTCGATACATCAAGGTTTTACTGTATATAATAATAAGATTTAATGCACTCACCTTCTGACATGTTTTGCTCAAAACTTTTGCAATTGAGTTGAAGTTTTTCTTGTTGCCAAACATTCCATGCATCAAAATTAGCGCAGGGCCTTTGGGTTCTGCATTTATGTCCTGAAAAGTGCTGTATGCTAACTTCACGGTTCTGAAATGGAAATTCATTACGAAATTGGATAGCAAAATTTATTAACATTTTCAGAGAGCAAATGTGTTGTTTATATTAATCCTAATGAGTAATGTCACAATCATAAGGATAGAAAAGGAAAACTTTCAGCATAGAAATCAGTTTTGAAAGCCCGTCTACAGATCAAATCCTGGTGAGAAATACCTGCACAGGGATCAAATCACAATATATGGTAAACATTAAAGAAGCATGCCATTATTTGCCTGCCTACTTGATTCCACAGCAAAGGGAGGTTATGTGTTTCTATATCACTTCTATCTAGTCCCATTAAGATAACTTCTAATGCAAAATAGAATCCAGATAAGTTGTAGCGCAAAGCTGTATGTGGCGTTACTTGTCCTGTGAATCATGACCCATATTTTTGCTACGTGATCAACAGATCCGTGAGTAGCCATAATCTGTGAGGATGATGAAATATAGAGACATTGATGATCAAGCGAGACTACATGATTGAAGGAAATATTAAGAAACAATGGGGGGCATGTTTCTAGCTCAATAAATAAATTGGCAAACTGGTTCAATTAATGATTGATGAAGCACTCAACATGCTGCAAACAAGTGATAACTACACAGAAAAATGATGTCGTCATATCCAACATAATTAGCACTAACTCAATTATTAATATTTAATTATTTATCAGTTTATTGTCAATATTGACTTGATGAAATGATGTCATTGACATGCATTAAATTGACATTGTCAATTTAATGCATGTTTTTGCATCTTAATGGAATAATTCACTCTCCAAATGACTAAGTAATCCGGTTAATTGTATATTTTGGTCAATTACCAAGTCATACATGATCCTAGCTCACCAAGGGAAGCGGAGAAGTTCCTACACGCTTGGGAACTAACATGATCCGTGTGTTGCCATTCAAGGGTCATTAGTCGGGTAATCAGGTAATCAGGACAATTATTGGGACTTGGGTTACATTATGATTATGCATTGATGGCCACAAATTGACAAAATCATTTGTCACTAAGCTAGATCCGTAAATAATTACCGTTTTGAGACAGCTTTGGTACAGTATGTTTTCCTAGCGAATGAGGAAATGCAAACACACGCTTTCAGGGATCTGTTGCCCAACATGATCCAATTTGTAGGGAGATTTTTCCTAATAATTATTAGCCTCAGTAATCGAAATCATAAAATCATGTGCGAATTCGTCTGCAACTCGGAACGAGCTTACATAAACCGTACATGTCGTTTTGGTCTCAAGGTCATGCATTTTCCAGATTGTCATAACGTGAAGTAATTTTCAACGGGGAAAATAGACATTGTATTTAAATTTTAAAAAGTATGCTAACATCATTTGTTATAAGTAGAATAGCAGTATTAATCGTTAACTATGTTATGGGTTAATGGGTATACTAGGCGAAGTAGGCGTTGCTTTTCAAGGTCGTTTCAAGAACAAAATGTACGGTTATCTTATAATTTTCGACAGAAAGTGTCAACATCCTGTCAGCCCATAATCATGCCACTTGCGCCGTGCCACTTGCCACACGATAAACCCATGAGATATATTTTATCTGATTCTAGTACCTGTTTCATCGATTTCTGATGTGAACCATCTTCAAAATGGAATCGATTTGTGTTTCTGCTCCAGGAAAACTCATTCTCCACGGAGAACATGCGGTTGTATACGGAAAGGTTGGTTAATTACTCTATTACATGATCATGATGATGATGTATAATCATATTCATATTTAATTGATGATATTTAATTTATATTGAATAAATGAAGATTTATCATTAAAAGTGTATACTTAGCTCCCCGTGCAGCAGTGTAGTCTATAATACACTAGGCTAGCGTAGATACTGCTCCGCTACCCCTATAGCTAGAAAGAGATTTATTTGGAAACATATATATAATTATTATATACAATAACATATATTCCTCAGGCTCGCTGTAATATGTCAACTAACAATAATAATCAAATAATCATGTACATAATATAAGTCTTTCCAGGAGACAACTTATAATACATGTACTGAGTTAATTACTGTGAACTGGATAATCCAAGACAGCCAACAAATGAAAATTACAAAGGAAAACGCACAGGCTTGTCCATGCTGCCAATTCTTTGATCGGCCTAAGCGGGCATTTTTAAAAGAATTACGAAAAAATGGTTAACTCGAGCGTTAACTAAACTGAGTCAAATTACATCTTGGAGCATGAGTTGGAATCAATGAGATTGGATCTACTTGGTTGGAATCAACTTCCGTTTCCAAGTGTGGTATCAGTGAGTGGATGATGGAAGCAACGATTCATGAAATCAACCACTGCAGGAAATTTGAAAACGTGTCCTATAGTAGTCAGACTGAATACCAGTATAACATACTATACCTAAAACGTGACTTAATTTGAAAAGATGTGAATGCAATAAAAACAACGGCGGCGCCCCAATTAACTCGTCTGACCTGGCGTCGACAATACTCTGTATGGCGCCAGCTAATTCAAACTTGTCGCATGATATTAGGCGTCTGCATGGACTCACAGGGTTCAGTTTTTTAACTAAGGAATTAACAAAAATCTATTTCTTGGGGTTGATCAAAGAATCTGCTAATTAAAGTTTGCATTTTATTTGGAGAGCTAAATTTTTACTCGCCATCTGGTGACCATTTTTGATATTTTTACTCGCCAGTGAGAATTTTTACTCGCCACTGGCGAGTAGTTGAATCTTATTTCAAGCCCTGATTATATGCTACCCTAACCCTCACCTGTCATCTAATCTCTTCATTTCGATCCTTTTTCCTGCATATGAATTAAGATACAATGTATCCAAAGTAAGTTCAATTGCCTTGATTAACAGTTTACACCTCACACTGATTTCTGTAAGGAATATTCATGTATCATTCAATCAATATGTATGCATTGCACTGTGTTCAACCCTCGAATTTATCTAGCCATGCCACTCCTTTCGGCTGGCTCCTGCGTCGCTAAGGCTGAAGCGACGCAGCCGAAATGGTGGCACAGCTAGAATTTATCAAACTATGGTCATACTTTTTTTAGTGATGCTACCATTAATAATTCCATTACTTTTGCCTTTTTCCAGAGAGCGCTCGCTGCCAGTTTGAATTTGAGGTCATTTCTGAAACTGACCTTCACTTCGGACGATTCCATTGAAGTCTTTCTGCCAGATATTGATATTCATGCATCGTGGAAAATTAAAGAATTACAAAGTTTATTCTCATCTCCGCATTTCAACGGTGATGTTCAATCACCACAAGAAGCCAATTCGGACTGTCTGCAGCTGATCCGCCATTTCCTCTCTCTCTCTGAGGACACTCACGACACTAAGCCGCTCGCTTTAGTCGCCTTCGTCTACCTCCTAGGACACATTACACAGTAGGCCCTCAAACAGAGATTCCCCATAATGAAACACTTTTTCTACTCTTCCAGAAAGCTCTCTGGTATGAAAGTTGAACTGCGTTCTTCACTTCCCACTGGAGCTGGTCTTGGAAGTTCAGCCGCTTTTTCAACATGTTTAGCTGCTGGTCTTCTGGTTGCCTCAGGCTCCATCAAAGACTCACGCTTGGGATGGGAAGAAAAGGAGTTGGACTTGATTAACAAGTGGGCATTCCAAGGAGAGAAGGTCATTCACGGCCGACCCTCTGGTATTGACAATTCTGTCAGCACTTTTGGTGAGTGTCATAAGATGATGTAATACTTCAAACTCATGATTTTATACCAACAGGTGGCGCACTTTGTTTTCAAGGCGGGAAGATTACTCCGCTTGAGAAGTTTGTTCATGCAATTTATTCACAGCGTCAAGAAATCAATTATTTTCTAAACAGGGTTCCAAAATTAGACATGATGCTCGTGAACACCAAAGTGCCGAGAAGTACTAAAATCTTAGTTGCTGGTCTTCGTGAGAGATATGAAAAAGTAGTCCTTCTGTAGAATGACGCATACTCTTTTTTTTCACGTTACATTCTTTTAGTACCCAGACATCTATCGCCCGGTTATAGATTCAGTGGAAGCCATCAGCGTTAAATGCGAGGAGACGCTGAGTCACTTGAATGATGTACCGAATGACCCTGCGATGATTCAAACGCTGAGGGTAACTAATCCAAGAATGCACTTCCATATGCATATAACCATTAATCATTTGCAGGATCTCATTGGTCTTAACCACCATCACTTGAATTTCCTTGGAGTCGGTCACAAAAGTTTGGATGAAGTTTGTTCCATATGCACTGAGCATGGTCTTTCTGCTAAGCTGACCGGAGCAGGGGGAGGCGGGTGTGCCTTCTGCTTAATCACGAAAGGTACTTGATCATTTAAGGTTCACACTCTGTTATCAGCGTCTGCAGAATATGAGCGGTTGGTACTCAACACTATTGATTTTTCTCACATTACAGATGATTCTCCGAGAGCGATTGCTTCAGTGACAGAATCTCTGCAGAAGTGTGGCTATGAATGCTGGAGGACAACAGTTGGAGGTCATGGAGTCAAATGTCATGACCCCAATGAAGTCATTTCCCAATTAAACTAACTCCCAAATTACTTATTAGGCTAAATTATACCACAATGAGCTGGCTTCCCTCAAATTGATTTCATTAATTCATACTGGTACATTCATTAAGTTCATGTTATAAGAACAAGGTCACAATTTTGCAGATTATGTATTGCTATTTTTATACATTACTAAATTGAAGTGAAAATTGAATTTGTTTTTTTCATTGTGAATATATCATGATCTCATTGGGAAGGATCTATTATAGAGAATTGAATTGATCAACAATTATGTTCATAATGAAGGTGATTTTATTCTCCATAGGCACACCAATACTAAGACAGCTAAGAGTGATTCGATCACCTTCCATGTAACTCCCATGGAGGCAAAAAGGTCAATGGTGAAGGCCATAAATCTATCCTTATCTGATGCTCGAGTTTGGAACATTTCATATCCATACCAATTCTCCAAAGCTCTCCCGATAATGTTGAATAAGAGCTCTCCTCATGGGTCGCCATGGTTGCCAAGAAATCGAGATAAAGTTACGAATGAACTGAAATATTTGAAGTGGGAATTGTCCCTTGATGATGCAACACTAGTCCAGGTTCCTGAATAATCATAACGTTCAATATCCCTACCATGGTTATTAGTTTATTTTTTCAGTGATAACATAATTTGAAGTTTAGGTTCTTGGTGTAATAAATATAATTAAAAGAATCAAATATATTTCATCTCAATGCAAACGTAGGAAACTTTAATTATGTTACAAATTATGCGAGGCACTAGCGCACTTGGCACCAGTCCATTGCAGCCAAGGACGCTTCTACAATTATGAACTATGATCCCAATTTTCCAAGAATGCTTATCAGATATTTGGAAGAATCAAGAGTCTGAAGAACAAATGGGTATAAAAAAAGCAATATTATTTGAGCAATGATACGAGATGAGGCAAAGGTTAGGAAATAAACAAAAGCAAATAGAGAAATGAATAGAATCTGATTTGTTGTTAAAATTACCACAAAAAGTACAAAAACTAATTAAAAGACAAACCTATTAATGATTATAAAGGTATTTACTCCTTTGAGAGTTGAATTTTAAAAATTAATCAACATTTTAAAATGGTGGTTCAGAGATATATAAAACAAGGAAATTGTTTTTAAAAGCAAGGTTACAAATTAGAAAATTATCAATCAGAAGTATGGAATATTAAAAATCTGTTAACATTCACATTCATAATATCACAAGTACACGAAATAATAACACACTGTATATGAAAGACCATTGAAGAGGGCAGTGGAAAGAGTTCACTCAAAATCCAAGCAGTCGGCTAAACTGCAGCGGAATTCCGCATTTGACATGATGTGACCGTTACGTAGGACAGGATTAGGGCGCGTGTGGAAGCGAATCTTCACCTGAAAACCAAGCAAATGAGTAAGGCGAAAAAACACAAAGCCCATCACTCACTCTGGGCATTCTCCTTCGAGAGAGAATTCCATTCTGGGCTTCCAAGTAGGGCAGGCCAGAGAACGCCCCAGCCAAGCGGAAGCGCCCTTGATTGACGAACGATGCAGAGATAGCCAGAGCGACCGCGTGGTACGCGTCTGAGGCAGTCCTGCTCTGGGGTAGGCGCCGCCTGGGAGACGGACTGATGTGATAAGTGATGCCGTCAGCGTCTATCTCTTTATCAACAACGTATTCATCAGGAATAGAAGGGAGGGGGGTGTGGGAGGGGGGCAGGAGACGGCGTGGGGCGGGGGCTTTCTTGGAGGTGGGAGGGGTGGAAAATTGATCAACAGCAGAAGGAACCAGGGGAGTGTAGAACTGCATGTCCGTGTAGTCGTCCCTAGGTGGAATGCGTTGGCTGATTGGCGTTGTGTGTTTGGCTGCGGTGTGACGCCGGTACGCTTTTTGTATAACCAGAGCGGCCTTATGCCGACATCGCTGTGCTTTCCTCTCTAACCAACCTCTTGTGGCTTGAAATAAGTGACAATTAGAAGATGATTAAAATGGTGAAATTCTTCCGTTCTCACCAGCTTGGATGAGTAGAATGCGATTCATTTTCCTCCTTTGCATTTTACGCCATGCGCACTGAATTGTGAAAGCATGCTGTGAAAGAACTCTGTTTCGCATCTCAAACAAAGCCTCCAGCTGCGAATTAAATAAATTAATAAAATACAGAATATCCTCAACATGATGTCCAACCTGTCCTTGTTTGAAGAAGACTTTGGTGCGACCAAATTGCGACTGCAGTGTGTTGCAGTCCATGAACTCTGAACTGAGAGCGATTCGGAGAATTGTAGCGCATAGACGCCTCGTGTGGTCAGCGCTAGACAAGCCTGCAAAACACAGTCGAGAATGAAAAGTCGCATAACACAAACAGTCAAAGCTCTCGACAACTGAAACGTGACAAATATGAGAATGAAGCGACTTAACGTGCACTGATTCATATTATAGATTTAAGAAATACTAACATTGATTGTTTCATTGATGTGCATTATACCTGAGTAAAATTTTAGCAGTAATCAAAGAGGAGATCTGTGAGAGAACATCGGGAAAGCAACACGTATGAGCCGGATGTGATTCCTAAGAATGAGCCCCGTGTAGGCCTGTGCGATAAATCGAGTAACTACCAAGCGTAACAAGACTCATTGGCATTGTTTCCATAATATCAATATTAATAGGGATTAATTAAAGAGTGCACACTAAGTAAGATGTCACAGAGATTACAAATGCAGAGTACAGGGCCTGAAGTGCCTCGCCTATTCCCAATCGCAGGCAGCATTAGCATAGCGTAAATAAATTAGCACAGAGAAGAGGTCAGCCTTGGAGAGGGAATGCGGAGGCTTACCTGGAAACAGCCCATCAACATCAATATCTGAACAAGAGTAACATCGGCACTCACAAATCAAACACCGTGCCAAATGTCAAAAACACTTACCCGCTCGTCTGCGCAATTTCTGGCGAGGCGCCAAACTTTTGCGTCGTGGGGTCAACTGGATCTGTCGTTGGTACAACAATTCCAACGGCTCATAAACCTCTTCGTTCTCTTTGTTAGGAATGACTTCCGATCGTGTTTTAGCGGCAGGGGTTGGGTCAGAGTTCAAGAGGAGGCTGAAGTTCTGCAGAAATTCTGCATACGACATTCTGTATCAACAAAGTTAATATTTGAATTTCAAACACTGTGCAGAGGGGTCGTCACCTTGCAGGGAAAGCCTTTTTACTGATTTCAACGGCTTCAGCAATTCCGCAAGCAGTCAATTGCTGCATGACGTATTTTGGGTCAAAGTGGACAGGTTTTGATGCGCTGTTTGGTTTGATGCATCGTATGTAATGGGGGTGAGTGGCGCTCAGTGATGTCATGAGTGAATCAAGAGAGGCCTTAAAAAGAGTGCAATCAATAAACAATTAGCATCGTAATTAGCCTGTTAATCAAGTGCACCTTGAATTTACTCAGAACAACTGTTTGTTTCTTCCCAGGGGCATGCGACAGAACGACGTCTTGAGAGAAAAGCAGCACCAGAAATGAATGGTTTGATTCCTGGAGAAGGTCAATTAACTCCACGGGAATATTATCCTACAGAAAAAAACAAATCATTATTCGCCAACAATTTGAGAGCAACGCTTACTTTGTTTTTGTCGATCATTCCTTCGAGGTCATACGTCACCGATTGGGCATAGTGTTTTACAATGAACGCTGGCGCCCCTTTGCGAGAGAGTCCCAAATAACGATTCCCCAAAAGGGTGTGAGAAATTCTCGACTGAAGATTTTCCGGATCAGAAGCTCGATTAAGTTGACACTCCTGCAAATGGGATGAATTATTCAAAACTGAATAACGTGTAAAATAACCATAGACCTCATTGAGAAGAGCAAAAATCCCGGGTGTCGACTGCAGAAGATCCAAACACGGCTGATTATCGACAAATTCCGTAAAAGTCCAAGGAATTGCTTCGCTCTCATAGTCATCCTAATGAGCAAAGTGATCAAAATAATATTGCAAATTTACCTGAAGATCTTTGTGTTTTACCTGAAGATCTTTCAGGAAGTGACGCACAAAATGCTGCTGGAGTCGCTCATTAGCATAATTTATGCACAATTGCTCCAAACTGTTGGAATCAAAACTCTCAAAGCCATAGATATCAAGAATTCCTTGGTTTGAAAAAAAAAAATAAAAAAATTGTTCACAATATGATTCTCATTCAAACACACTAACCAATAGAGGAGCGGGTCTTTCTACTCTGCATGCGGTCATTGATAAAAGTCACCAACCAATTAAAAATCCTTTCAAATTTCACAAGTTTAAAAAATACTTATTTATGTAAGATGAACAAACTTGGCATAGAGGGTTCTGAGGAGGCACTGCAAGCGCGCTGAGCTTTCGGGGAGAGTGCACGGTTTGTGGAAGATGCTCTGGCGTCTGCGATGGGAGGCAGAGATCCTCCGACTGATCAGGATCTTCTCAATTCGATCTGGATTCAAGTCAAGAATTTCTCCCGCGGTTGCGAGGCTGGCTGTTTGAGGAGGAGAAACTGGAGAGCCAAGAAAAGGAAATGAAAATTCTCACCTGAAGTTTGTTCATCAATAACACAGACATCTTCATCTTCAGGGTCATGGCAGAGGTCAACGTTGCCCAGATGCAAGATGGCCGCCAATATCTGAAGAATGAAAACAATGCAATTGAGAATATAATTGAATAAATAGAATTCGCACCTCTTGGGTGATATAACAAAAACAGAAAGTTCTTGTTAACACCTCTTTGTAATCAATTGATCAAAACAAAGAGATCTCATGCTGATCACTGAGAAACATTAAGAATTGTATATCATGGCATAATTCCCTCAGATACCTCAGCAATATCAATATGTATTAATTATACTTGTTGAAAATGTCCTACACCAATCATGAATCTAATGACATGTAGCAAGATGACAACAAAATTGATTTTAGTTGTAATGACTCTCAATCAAATTACATTCATTAATAGTTATAGTTAACCTAAAGATATTGAGATGAATTGCTTTCAGAGAACAGAGAGGAGGGAATGAAACCTACTTGGAACAAGCCCAAGCGCTGCTCTTCTGAAACCCCAATTTCCATTAGTGCTTTGTAGGTTTCTCTCCATTTGGCAGCGTCTTGCTCTGTGTCAAAATAATAATATGCAAATGATATGCACATCTCATTAAGATACCTTTGTTTCTGTTGTGCGTGGGTGCTGCATTGAAAGTGGGCGAACCTTTCGGGATCAAAACATCGCGTAGCTCGACTGGGAATCCAGATAAAAGCTGCGCCAAGTAGCAGCAAGTTAGGACGCGTTTAATTGAATGCGTACACGACGATACCTGATAGAACACGTGGAAGGTGCCTTCGCCTTCAGCTTGGTATGCCACGCGAGTTTTCTCCAAGAGGTAAGTCTGTATGGAGGCCCCTAGCAAATCTGAGTCACTGAAATAACACCTTTGCAGAGTGGCCTCGGGTGACAATAGTGTGACGCACCCACTGAATTGGAGTTCTATGTATTTCCCAAAGCGAGAGCTATTTTCATTACGGAGGGTGCAGGCGTTACCTGGAAGCAAGTATTGCAAAATAAATTAATGCAGTTAATTCAGAGTACTCAGAAGGAAAAATAGGTATTTGCAAAAGACCAACGGCTAACCATACATTACAAAATTTACAACTCAGTAGGTTTGATGAGAGCATTGAGATCAATTCAGAGATTTCAAGACATTTGAAACATCAGCAACACGATAATTCAACACAGAATTAAAAATTTGAAAAAATATTAATAATTGAAAATAATCATTCATAATTTAACTGAATTGACAGTCAACCATACCAAAGGCTTCCAGAATGGGATTGGAATCAAGGATGCGCTGCTCAATTTTCGTTCCCATTCCTCGGAGACTGGGACTGAAAATCCAGAAATCAAACCATCACTCAAGAACATGAGCCAGCCAACCTGCTCTCCCTCGACGGTTGCTTCTTATCAGCAACTGTGACCAGATATTTTATGAGATGCTTGGCTGCGACAGTCTGCAAAAAAAGAAAAAATATGTATGATCAAATGAGATGAGTGAGAAGTGGGGTCACCTTGCCAGCGCCACTTTCACCACTGACGATGATGCTCTGGTTCCTGATGTCATCCAGGGGACTGGTCATGCAACTGAAGACCTGCTGAGCAACCTGGTAAACGTGAGGACTCTGAAGAAAGAGAAACAAAAACTGAGGAAAATGAAGCTGGGATAGTTTGTTTTATTTATATTTTTGGGGGGGGTATTTTATTATAGGAATAATAAATTTTAAACATATCGAACCGTGGCGGTCCCTGTGTGGTATTCATCCATGACTGTCGTGCCATAAAGTCGAGGTAGACCTTTGAAAGGATTGACAGAGACCAGGGTGGAACCAGCCCGAGTGTAAATCTCATCTTGGCAATACCTCGCATTCAGGCAGAGAAGAACTGAAGAGAAACAGTTCAAAGGTCACATGCAACAGAGAAGCCAGAGCAGACCTTGGTCGGATGAGGTCGGGGTCAAGTATATGAGGTCATCAATGGCCGAGTGAGACGGCAGCGACTCCTGTAAAACAAGCAATTAAGAAAGCCATAGTCAATTAGCGTGAACGCTAGTGAAGAGGATGTGAAAGGCCTTCAACGACCAACAGCCAAGTCGTCCGCCTGCATTTCACTTTATCATTGCACCCACGGGACACATTGCCGCTCGACCGGGGCCGGCTGCCGGGCAGGATAAAGCCGGCAAATGCCCGAGCGCCGGTGCTCATCAGCAGTGCTATCATGGCGATAAACGAACGAGCGACGGCCAAGAAGAAACGCGCGCCGTGGTAACGACCGCCGAGCCATAAAAGGGGAGGTCGATCCGAGCGAAAAAGGCGAGCACCTTCAGTTTCATGGCTGTGTACACATCGCCGGTCTTTGCGCCGGTGTGCAGGGACCTATACCTCTTATTAATAGATTGCAAATGCCGGTTATGTGTACGGCTCGATCCATACGCGAAATAAGCGCGATTTACGAGGCACGAGCGGTCGAGTCAGTGAGGCGGACGATCGATTTAGCGATGACAGGCGGACGAAGATGGGAAAAAGGAGGAAGAAGACGAAAGAGGAGGCTATGAGGAGAGGAGGAGGGTTGCCCATCTGACGAGGTTTATCCCCAAACGCAATCACGAAGCGTTGTGTCTTTTTTTCGTGGCTCGATAAAAAGATTCTTTTCGCGCGCAGTTGAGGCGCGTTTATATGAGAAGCGACACTGCGGCCGCAGCGGCGAAAGCATCCATCGTTGATCCGGGTGAAATGAAAACGCGGAGAATACCGGATTCATATTGAACCTGTCAATTCGGGCAGCGAGGGAGAAGGGGACGGGGTGCACAATTGGTGTCGCAGCTGAGACATTGCGTTCTCTAATGACGGCTGCAGCCAGGGAAAAGAAATCGCTGATTAGGGGAAGCGAGTGGGGTTCGATCAGGAAGCCGTGATGTCCAACGGCGCTAATCAGAGCTATTGACTCAGTCGCCAGGCACGAAAGCAGAAATAGGTTAAATAGTCATGCAACACCTGATCGCATGCTCATTGCATGTCGTTCAAAATATCAATGGACATAACATGTACGTTTGAACACGGAGAGCATAAATCCTAGTGATAGAGAGAAGCCAGCAAGAACGCATCTAATATATAGAATCCATTTCAGCCCACATACATCATAACATCCTTCTGTTGTGTTTCCGCAGACACAAGATGAGGGTAGCAGCGAGTGTTGCATATACGCGCTCCTCCGTATTATGGCCCAAGGCAGCGCAGGGTTGCATGCCGTTGCTCCACACGGCCAAGTTCCATGTTATCGCGGAGCAGGAGGAAAAAAAGCTAATAGATAAGAGCTAATTAGCAGCGAAGCTCTTTATTGTTTCGTGGGCGTAATGAGGAGGTAGAAGAGGAGGTGGTGGAGGAGGAGGAGGTGGTAGAAGGGGAAGGGATGAAGGAAGGATTCACTTGATGACCGTTGTTTTGACGCCATTAGCGGACATTAGGCGTCCGTGGAAGCGTTAATCAATTGGAGATTAGCATCGAGAGTTGCGTTGAATGAACGCATAATATATTGCACTCGGTTTATCAGGAAGCGGGCGTATTGGGGGAGGGAGGAGGGGGCAATGTGCGATGACACCGTGTGACTACAGGCGCATCGCCTGCAACTGCAGACGCCGCTCGTGATTAGAGGATATCAACGTCGATTGATCGGCGTCATCGGCGAACGAAACTGATTCACCGGCTGAAGGAACTCGCGTGTGCGGCGGGAAGAGGAGGAAGAGGAGGAGGAGGAAGAAGAGATGCATGCAGGCACGGTGCGACCGGGATACAGCAGCCGCAGCCTCATGCAGCAGCCAGCGCGGAAGCTGCAGCAGCTGAGCGCATGCAGCGGCAGCAAGCGGAGGAGGGGACCAGCGACAAATCATCATATTGAACCGCGGCGGCCGCCTGCATGTAGTCTGTGCTGCTGTTGCTTGGGGAGAGGGCTCCGGTGCTAGCGTCCGTGCTGGAAGGACGAGCATGCAGCTTCGTTGAATGAATGGCAGAAGCAGCGAGCAGGATAGGCAGGATACGCCGAGGCGGATCATTCAATGATGATGTTGTTTCCATGGGATTACGGTGATCAGTGAGGAGAATGGAGCCAGACAAGGCAGCAGCAGCAGCAGAAGCAGAAGACAACACAACGCCTCCTCCTCCTCCTCCACCTCACATGCATGAGGACGCAGACGAAGACGAGGCAAAGCAGAGCACCAAGGGCAGGCTGTCCCTGCAGGACGAGGAGCTGATCAGCGCCAGCTTACAGAAGGAGAAGAAAGGCGGCGCTGGAACCGGTGAGGACGGTGTGCAGTTGGAAGGTATATTTGAGCCCCGGCCATCCACTTCAAACAGCCCAGCGTCGCGCTCGACGGCGAAGCGTTCGATGTCGCTGGCGGTGGATAGCTGTAGTGAACGACGACAGCGGCTAGCGCTGTTGCCCAGAACCACTCAGTACGAGAAGCACCCGCTTCTGCAGGAGCGCAGTGGCGATGCTGGACTCTCAGAACTTGAAATCTTCCTCCATGAGAAAGAGCAAGATATCGCGGAGCACCGGGCGACCTCGGCGTTGGTGCCACGAGGGGCGCACTACGAGGCGAGCGGCTTGCTCGCCAAAAAGAGCTCAGGTCTCACAGAGTTGGAGCAGTACCTGCAGGAGAAGGAGGCCGAGATGCTGGAGGGCCAGCGGCGCCACAGCGACCCCAACAGGCGGCAGCACCAACGCCTGGAACCCCGCAGCAGCCAATACCAGGAGAGCAGCCTCCTGCAAAGCAAAGGCGAGGACGGCTTGTCACCCATCGAGCACCTGCTCATCGCGAAGCTGGAACAGGACGCAGAGGACACAAGGAAAGTGCAGCGCCAGATGCACGTGCAAGAACGCGCACTGCGCCAACTGCAAGAGTGATTCGAGCAACAGCAGCAGTTCGGTGGGATCGTCACCCAAGGACTCAGCGCACCACGAGCGCACGAGACAGCAGGCAGCGTCCATCAAACACGTGCGCTTCGACGGCAACGGTGGCCAGAAGGACAATACTTGTGGCGCCGCCGATGACGACGAAGCGCCGGCTCAGCAACCGGCGCAACCGCATGCGCCGGCCAAGTGCAAAGAGGGCGACGCCAAGTTCTGGAAACTGGGCAGTGGGCGCAAGAAAGGAGGAGGAGCGAAGGACGCAGAGGATAGCAGTGCCCCCTCGGTGAACGACCTGAAGAAGAAATCAAACGCCTCCAGCATGCACAAACGCTCGTGCGCAATCTCCTAGCCATCCGTGTTTATCGACATGTGTGTTGCTATAATACATGATTTGTGTTACTATTTGTTGTACGCAGACTTCTCCTGAGTCTTTTCTCCCCGTACCATACAACGGTGTCCTGTGCGCTGGTCACCGTCCTGGCCCTCGCTGCAATCGATTTCGGCGGCGGACGAGGCGACGCATGCGCACGCAGCAACAGCCGCCGCCATTTTGAAATGTCTGCAGACGAAAAGACTGCAGAACGCGTTGTAATTTATCTTGTCTCCTCTGTCGCACGCGGTGGTCCCATTGGCCGCATGCACCCGGTTACCATAGTCACCATATATGTCATAAACAAACAACGCCCCGGCCAATTCAATCCTGTATATACAATTATAACCAAATCAATTAAACACAAAGTGGGTTTTCACACAAAAGTGATGATTACAGCGTTCATAATATGTTACATCGATGGCATACCCAGCATTGATTTTTATCGAACGGCATTGCGAAGGTTTGCCTCCTGCCTTAATGAGGAGGCATCTGCTGGCCCCTGAAATAACAACGGCGATAATTGCATCAATTGGTTAAGCCAATCAATGATCATAGCACGGCGCTAATATTCGCCACAGTACCAGCACAATAGCCCCAAGA
This sequence comes from Capitella teleta, assembly GCA_000328365.1. Classification (NCBI taxonomy): domain Eukaryota; kingdom Metazoa; phylum Annelida; class Polychaeta; family Capitellidae; genus Capitella; species Capitella teleta. Next base: position 303,678 of record KB310915.1, read on the forward strand.
AGCAACCGGCATCACCAGCAGAAAAACAAACAGCCAGGCAAATGAGGGGGTCGAGTGAAAGAAAGCGATGCATGCAGGGCAGGCGTGTGCGCTGCATTTCCAACGCTGCTATATACTTGCGATGTTTTGCCCAAAAGGCGGTGAGATGTCGCCTCGGGTCGATTCGCTCAGCACCCGGAAATGATGGCGCGGGGGCTAGTGATGGGGGAAGCAGCTCATAATATCGACGATTGATTCGACACCTTGAGCATGTACCGGGCTATATATAAGCATCTCGTGGAAGCTCTCAATGGACTCAGTCCGGCACTAACTGCTGAACTGTCTCTGAACACAATATATGCGACTGGCTGAGTAGCGTGTGCATTAATTAACGCTAAGCCAATAGTGCAAGCACTTAGCCTGCATAATTGATCGATGAGTGCAAGCAAGCACCGACTTTACTTTCACCTTCGATACAATTTGCGCCCCAAAAAAAAAATATATATCGCGATCCGAAAAGCCCCGAACTCAGCACGCATAAAATAATCAATATACAGAACGTAAGATCTGAGAGAGGAGATCTGTAATCAGATGATCCGCCGTAAATCTTGCTACGACGAAATCGCATTCGGTTTCCATACAAGCAGCGAGCCAGAACCGTTGCTATCGATCTGCTAGCGTCGGTCGCATACATCTCTAGCGTAGACTGTACAACATCTGGAGACACGATGCATGCAGGCAGCTGCAAAAAGCTGCTAATGTCTCTGATTTTCGCTGGAATTCTTCCCGATGCGCTTCGGTCAATAGCGCTTAACGATCGGACAAGCGCCTTGTTGCTGGCGGCTGCATTCGTTGCATTCTCCGAAGCACATACGCACGCAATGGGCGTCGATGACATCAGCTACCTCGCTCTGGGGACATAGCTGTGATTGTAATTATTTATTACATGTATATGCTGTATAATTATGTAATCTGTGCCCACAAGGATTTAGCCGAAATGACGTCATTTGGCCTGAATCCGAACGAAAAGAGTTTCGCATCAGGGAAATGAAAAGCAAGTTCTGCGTTCAAGCAAAAAGACATGCGCGGATGATACAGCTTGAAATTACCCAAATGGGGGCTTATGTGAGGGGAGGGGGGAGGAGGAACACTTTGGATGATAATCAGAATGGCGACAAAGAGGACGACGTGAGAGCTTCCATGTCATCCATTTAGGAGAACTCACTGAATCATAGAAACACAGAGAGAGGAGCTAACAAAAGTAGAAGCTAAGAGAGTCGTAGTCTGTATGTTAATCCAGCTCAGGACAGGAAAGGGCGGGTTGTCCTGACACTCGCGCATGCGCAGAACAACGCAGCCGACGAAGCTCGGATGAATCCCAACAGAAAGAAGCATCCGGCCGAAATGCAGAGGCGCCCTCACGAGGCAGCGGCGTGTACATGTATCTATGACGCAATACACCTTCAGTGAACTCTAATCAACGCAGCAGACGTACAGGTGTGGCCCCCTCGGCGGAACCAGAACACCGACCGGATGTCGTGTTGCTTTTTTACCCGCGCAAAGGGTTATGGGAGATAAAGTAAAAAGTGTGTATATATACACAGAAAGCGTGGGATCATGGCACACGCGCACTGCCAGACGCCAGAATATGTGAGGGGCAATCTGGTCGAAATATGAATCACTTCCGTGAGCAGCAGAATGCAACCATTGGTCGGGTGATTCAAGGCAAATAATCCGGAATATTGCTTCAACAAGAGAAGAACAGAAATACACAATTCATTCAACCAGAAACCCGCGTCGTATAGGCCCGGGTTCCATGCAATTAGATTTCACTTGAAGGTGTCAGTCTTGAATGATTTTCTCGTAAAAAAAAGGCAAGCGAAATATCTCATTGTCTTTGTCTGTCTTTATGATATCTCTGTACATAACGCAATACTTAAATTGTCTATACTTAGAAGTCAATTCAAAATTGCATATACCGGTATTGGTAATTATTTCTCACCCCTTGCATGCATATATCATCAATATGCAGCAGGTATATCATGCAATTCGATCGGGTTTTTTTTTTGTTTACCGTAACAAACTCAAAAGAGAGTCTCTATAAGTACACCAGTACCTATTTAAGGAGAGCTTACGAGAGAGAAACGCTCAGCTTTCTTTAATCAAAACATCAGACACCACGATCGCCAATTCGCTGCAGTTTCAAGCAGAATAACAAAGCATAGCGTCAAGTGGTTGCCAAGCCAACTAGAGGCGTGTCCAAGGTTAAGCAAAACGTTGGCGTGAACTCTATGAAGGGAAAACATAACCCATCACGATCAAGAATCAAATGAAGCGAGCGTCCCCCTATTCTGCGAGATGGCGTCCGCTCACAAAACAGATACAGCGCCCCCCCCCCCTCCCCCTCCGTATTGACGCCGATATGAATTGGCCGATACTCGCGACCGACACTTGGCTCATTGATTACCCGAAGCAAAGAGATGGCGAAGCATCGGCACTCAGCGAGAGAACTCAGCACTCGGTTGCAGCATCGGCGACCAGCAGTAAATCATCTGGAAATGGAATTGGGGCAGCTGTGACACAATTATATACGTAACCGCAAACAAGAGAGAGAGAGCATTAGGCAGTGCTATAAATAGCACCCGATGTCTCATCCATAGCGGCACTAATGGTCAACCATATTCGTTGGAAGACAAACCAAAGAAACGACCAGCGACTAAATATCGTTCAGCGCGGGCAAGGAAAGAGACCGAAAATGCCGCTGGCCTGGAACCCTCAAACAAGTTTTGGCCAAAATTCTATCAATTATTGATGCTCGCTTGTGAAGGCAGGGCGCGAGTCTTCTGACAGACGCACACAGCCATTCCGCGAAATTCAGCCTCAGCAGCTTCGCCTGAGCGGGCTGCGAGCGAGGACATCAACCCGCGATGCCACGCAGGGATGGGCTGACGATGAAGACGACACAAGATTGCGTGACGAAATGTAAATCGAATCAAGACGAATAGACGTCGCAAATGTCAACAAGGAAAAGCATTCTGCTGCTGTAGGTGCTTCTGTAGGAGCGAAGGAAGGAGAAGAAGTTGCTCCGTATGCGGCAGAAGGAGATGCTCCTCGTTAGGCCGGCCAAGTAGGCGATAATAACAAGAGGTTGCTGAGAAAGAAAATCAGCCTCAAGTCTCAAGTGCAATGCGTACTGCGTGTATAGCGAAGATAGCGAAAGGTCTGCGCAAATTACCCTCACATGGTGAGCGGGTCTAGTACAGCAAATTATTATATAACAAAGAGTGTCACGGAAGAAGGAAGAGGGGGAGGAGGAGCGGGAGGCGTATACCTTACCTGTTCAGATAGAAGGGGGAAAAAAACCCACGCAGGGATTTTTCTCCTCGGCTGAAAAGCGCGAACAAAAGCGGCAAGGCCAAAAGCAGGCAACAAGACGGGACACGTGGAGCAATATGGCGAAGCGGGCAGGGGACACCGACAAGCGATGACCTTGAGACGGCGGGGGTCAAATGGGATCTCATTTCGAGCAATCAAATGTCGAGATAGGAGCTCTCCTTCAATCAAGCGAAGAAAATCGAGCTGAATTATCGGGCATGGCAGAAGATATTGAAGAGAAGAAAGAGGCAAGGTAAGAAGAAGAAGCGCTTGGAGACATGACAACCCTTAAAAGAAGCTTCTTGTTCGCCAACAAAAGGATTAAATCCACTGAAAGCGAATGAACCGATGCACCATCTTGCCATTCATGGGTCTTAGCACGTGATGGACAACAGAGCCGGACGGGGCGCGACCTTTGACCCGGAGACAAGATGAAGGAGGACGGGGTGGCGGAGGGGGTCGCTGGCACAGAACGCGTGCTGCGTAGCAAAAGGCGGAGAACGGATACGCCGGCGATGGGTTTTCAAAGCGGATTATCTGGCTCTAATGGCTGCTGTACATTAATCCATGCACCTTCGCTGTATGTACACAGGTACATCACACACGCATCCACGATAATGATGCGTATTGATTTTGAAGAGGTGGGGAACAGTGCCTTCAATACCAGAACAGATAGTTAACATGCACCGATAATCATCAAGCCATGCCCGGTAAGAATTTTGAAACAACTCAATCATTACATACGTACTATACCTGAATGAAAATAATTGCATAACTATACAGGTGTTTAGCTGTACAATAGTACAATAGAAAAGTGAGAGGAATTCTTCACCTTTGAGAACGTCTTGCAGGGTGGAACATTTTCCTTTTCTGAGTCTGCTGTTTTGATCTGGAAGAGAGAGAGAGGAAGAAAGGTCCAGTAATTGTTCCCCGAAGAAGGTAATTATCCAGGTGAAACTGGTGAATGGGCGCTCATTAGGAGTGACTGCATTGTCTGCTGACCATGGGGAGAAGGGGGTAAGGGGTAAGGGGGTAATTAGATCATACAGACATATCTGCTTCAGAGAAAAGCCTGCATCAGCGCAAGAGCAGAAGTACCATTTTATTGAGGCATCAGAATTAGGCATGCATCTTATTCAGTTTGTCAGTAACCGCTAACTACTCTAACCGGAATCTACTTTACAGTGATGCTATCCGACATAGATGGGTGAAAAATACTGCAGGTATACTTCTATTTTAACAGCTGAAGCGCAAAGAAAGAGACAACCTCTACGACATGTACAGTGTTTTGAGGATAGTTGAAGCAGGTGGCTGATGAAAAGTGAGATTAGATGTGGAATGCGACGTGAATTGAAATCATCAGCGGATGAAATGAACGCGGCGCCTCAGTAGCACGGCCGTCGGCTCTCAAAGCATCCATAACAGAATTGGACAGCAGGATGAATCAAAGGTCAAAGGTCTTGTGGCGAAGAGTGATCTTCATCAGATGGCTGTCGGGATTCGATGTCATCACATATCATCATCCGTCATAATGCATCATCCATTCATCCATTTCCATTCATAACGTTGTGTAATCATAACGAACTTATGATCTTCCTCAAAAGCAGCGTTCTGCATTGAATCGTTTGAGCATGCTGAGATTAACATATACTTAGAGGCAAAGGAAACGCACGCCTCTGTTAAAACAACGCAGTTCATTTTGCATGCATTGTACAGACTCCATTTTACAAAGTTTTAAAGGCGGTTCATTTGTGCAGACGTTGAGAAAATTTCAGTAAAAAACAAAGCTGTTTAAGTGGCTTCTTAAGTTGGTCCCAAAGATGCTCGATTGGGGATAAATCGGGTGAGTAAGCCAGCCAAGACAATTTGGTGTCTTGGAAGACAAGAAACTTCTTGTCTTCCAAGAAGCCCACATTAATCGTAGTAATTAAACGCTTGAATGCATAGCAAAGGATGGGAATCAACAAACGTTGCTTTAAGTCGACTCTAACATTGTCCAAACTTCTAATGAAAAGAACAAACTTTCACAATTGAAGTTTTAAAATTAAAATAAACACTTTAACAATGTTTGGAAGGGATGCCTGTTTCAAAGCATCATTGGTCTAATTGAGCCCAACTTCTTTATTCGTTGTTTGCTTAGGGGCTTTGGGCTTTATCAGAGGAATATCACCGGGTCCACAATTGAAAATTTCGTTGAACTTATTGGCTGTAAAAAGGCAGGGCATTGAGCCATTGACACACATGGCTGAACTTGACCAATCACGTGGTGGCTGTTCCTAATTGGTCAGCTGTCTGAAGGAGCGTTACTTAAGCTCACTAGCCCATATAATGAAGGTACTAATATTGCTGCAATAGAGTGGTTATATATTCGGCTCTGTATTCGGCTTCGATGAATATCAACTGTTCAAAGCTTCGGCTGCGAATATTTGGACAAATTCATTATTCGCCAATCACTAGTTCTCCATTACTTCTCCACACGAGCCGTCTCCTGTCTGACCTATCCAGGCAAATCCGACTCTCGTCTGTAAAGAGGACACTTCTCCACCTCTGTATGGCCCATCTCTGGTGCAATCGCATCCACTGGAGACGATGACGCCTCTCGGCATTCAGGATTGAACCTCTGTAAGGGGTTGAAGACCTCTATCTCTGTTCCTGAAGCCAGCGTCGGGACTGTTCTTGCAGAGATGAGTCGGTTGTGGGTCCCTCTTGTTTCATGTGCCGTTTAGGTTGCTGTTTTGAACCTATCCTGGATGTGCGCTCGTCGGATGTGGCGATCCTGTCGCTCTGTCGTCACTTTTGGTCATCTAGAACAAAGTCGGTCGGTGGTGGAACCGATTTCAGCCACATGCTGGTGTAGGCGACGAACTGTTGAGGCATTACACCCCATCTGGCAAGCAATGGTTCCAGGCTTCATCCCTCGATCCAGAAGGCTTCTGGACAGCTCTCTTTGAAGTGTTGTTAACCGCCCCATGGTGAAGTTTTCGACTATGTCTCAATGCTTTTGTGTACAAAATTTGTATGGGTGTCTCTCATGTGAGTCATTTACATTCCAGCAGCCACTATTGTCTACTGCTCATGTGAGTACTCAAAATGAAGGTTATCGGGATTTTGGAATTGCAAACTGATTTTTGAAAGTGAAAGGCATGAGGTTGTCAAGCATGCTTGAAATATCGATTTCGCAACATTTCATGGCCTACAAAGTGGAGTTGCCCAATAAAAATGGCAATCGTTTACCTGTGCGTTTCTTTTGCCTTTTAGTATAAATCTGCAGAACTCCATCAATGAATACTGATAACTTCTGTGGCAATTCCGAATAAAAAGATTGGACAAACTTTTGCTTAGAAATACAGGAGAATTCATGAATTAATTATGTGTGTACACATGTAGGGAATCAATGTTTACTTGTAAATTGTAATAAATACTTCAAAGGCAATGGAGATTTTCCATTGTTCAAACGCTAAAAATAACAGAGTTGCTTAATTCTAAGTTTCTAACTTTCCAGAAGAAACAAGTCAAGCCTTTTGAAATGTGAATTCCAATGCATGTACAATCATTGCCATGTACTGGAAACGCAACCTATGGGAAAAATTTGCATGTGCATGAACCATAGAGCATTTGCCTGTTATGATACAAGATCCAATATTGCTCATAAAAAGTGGTCATCAGGTGTCACTAACAATTGACAATGAGATGAACTACACAGATTGGGCGTGATGGAACGGCTTATCACAGATTGAATAATGCCGCTATAAGCAGACAACCATCACTGATATTTTTTCAAAAAATAAAAATCTTTAATTGGCCTCATATGATCGTTAGTGATATAATTTTTATGTTCTGCTGCATTCCTAATTAATGGTATATGCCACTACATTAATGAATTACATGGGTTTTGGAAATTTTAGAATGACACACAACTTTCATCAATTTGTGGTCTGAAATGTAATCCGCCCTTTTCGTTAATCCGTCAGTTTCCTTGGGAACGGAGGAGGGCAGATTAACGAGGTCTGACTGTATAACGCAAGTAAAAATACAGAAAAGCTAAAACTGAGCCCAGATTTGTTATGAGATTATTAATTTGTTCATAACTTGAGCACTTCTTTAGATCGCTCTATTATGGCAAGCGTTCATTTCCCACGGCCGGCAGTGGAGAACGAAGAACGAGCCTCCACAGAATAAAACAGCTCAGCTGGGAAGAGTCCATTCTTTCAAAATAAAGACGATAGCTTATGCCTTAATTTTCAGTTTGGATTCATGTAATTATTTGAGGGCTTCGCTGCAGCATACTATGAGCATAGGAGGTTAATACTATAATTATACAGTGCACACATTGGTCAGTGCTCTAAAAATAATAATGAAAACGTGCCACTAATCATTTAATTTATTTTAGCTACAATTATTTCATTCCTCTATATATCCTATCCTATTACAAAGTTTAATTCTTAATCCTGCATGCTAACATTATCCATAATGCCATATTATACTAATGGCTTGTTTTTCTTTCAACTTCAACTTGGACCGTGACGTCAGAACCAGAAAAATTTTTGGACGGCCACGTCCTTCAACATGATCATTATTATCTAAAAGCAATATATTATTGATACAGGATGGATTAATCATTAATGAATGTTCAATTTAATCGTTTATAATTTTGTTGTTAAAGAATGATTTAGGCCTCAGTACAGATGGCCCCTAGGCAAATTGATTAGCGCATGCATGGGACGTCTTTGTCTACAGAGCGACCGATGCGACAGTAGATGACATCGCCGAGCATGTCAGAGAGAAACTGAAGATCTCGCATAGAAATGTGTGCCTCAAGTCGAAGGAAGATGCCAAGTACCGCAGCTTCGTCGTCGAAGTGAAGAAGTCAGACTTTGAGACTATGTTGCAGGAGGAAAGTTGGCCCGAAGGGGTGTTGGTCCGGAAGTACTACCGGAAGCCTGAACCAAAGAAAAGTGGAGCGTCAAATGACTAACTCTATGCATGCTTTGACCTATAATGGTACAGGGCTAGGAGCTGACAGGATTAATTTTATTCGTGACTTGATTGATGATCTCAGCATTGATGTTATCTTTCTACAAGAAACATGGTTACCTGGCAGAAATGTGTCCAAAGTAGCCTCTATCCTTGATGAGTTTTTGTTCCACAGTATTTCAGGGATGCCGGATGACGAACTGTTACTAGGTAGACCGTATGGGGGAGTTGCAATCATGTGAAGAAAGACCTTGTGTAGTCAAGTGGTGCCGATTCATTCACCTAGCAAACGGGTCTGCACAGTGAAGGCTTACATAAGTGAGTGTAACCTCAGCATTGTCTTTGTTAATTGTTACATGCCATGTGATAGTTACTCGCGTATTTCATGTAAAGATGAGTTTCTTGAACCTGAAACTGTTCCATAACTTCCAAATGTTCAGTTGTGACCTCCTTATCCATAGGGCCAAAACATGGTTTAGACCAGGGGTCGGCAACCTGCAGCCCGCGGGCCACATGCGGCCCGCCAGGCCAACCTGTGCGGCCCACAACGCTTTGGACGAAATTACAAAAATTACATTACATGCGGCCCTCGAGTACTTCAAACGATAAAACTAAAAGGGCCATTGCCGTTTCGCCAGCGAGCGAGCGCGTGGAGCGTTCCGTTAAGAGCGAATCAGTATCGTCCATTATGAGCGCTTCTTCAAGCGTGCTCAGATTTTCAAATTTTAAGAGAGCCAATCAGAGAGCGCTTTTAAAAAGCTATTGGTTTTTGTACTCATTGTGTTGTTCCTTTTTTTGGGGGCGGGGCGGGGGGTGGGCGGATTTTGATTGCTGCGGCCCGTTGGCTCTTCAGTACTCTGCCAGATGGCCCGGGGCTCAAAAAGGTTGCCGACCCCTGGTTTAGACCATGACATCACGGTCCTAGTTGAAGTTGAAAGAAAAACAGGCACCTGGATATTTGCGACACACTGCCCAGCCTAGTTAAGCAGCACAGCAGGCTCACTGAATAACTATGCTAATAATGCTAGGCGCGCGTTCAAGCATACAAGCGAGCTCAAAGCTGGAGTGCACCCTCGAGGCGGAGCCCAGCTTTAAAAGCTTTAATTTTCTGCTGTTTGTTCAAGTTGACAAAGCTGGGCCACATGCCATGCGTTCGTCAAAAGCGCAATCCAGAATCATGCATATTCATGAATGAGATGTGCATATTCATGAGTGAGATGTGAGACCAGGTATATGACTCCGTGTATGTAAAGAGAGGTAAACTTTTTCTTGCACGAATACCACATTAAATTATTAATTATAAATATAATTAATAATTATGCATCATATATAAATAATACTTTTTTTAATTAATAATTTTCCCATGCTACTTATATACTCGAGTCAACAACTGCCCGAAAGAAATGGAATGGAATGGAATCATTCGGCTGCTATCATCTTATAGCGCTGGCTGTTCCATGTTATGCGCACACCCGCTTCTTCAATTACTAGGTCCAAAGCCAAGCTTTGAAGTTTGAAGCTACCGAGTTCTTCAATCTATTATCGCCCAACAATTTGAAGTTCCCCTGACGCAGCATGAAAATGTCCCTGGTGGGGATAAAAACTTTGTTGTATTTTGAAACGGACATTTTTCATAGTTTTCAACACTGGTTGGTTGAACTTTTGCGATAATTTCAGTGGAGTTCCCATGATTTTGTAACGCGCAATGTTGACATCCTCCTTGAAATAAAACGCTGAATTCTGATTGGATGAGAAAGTTAGCTTCCTGTTTGGAAATTCTGTGACGTCACACTTACGCAGCCTATCAGCGAACGGAGATGCAAAATCAATTGAAACTCTATAAAAGAAAACGAAAAAAACAAAAAGTATTTGAACTTGGAAGTTGACGTTAAGTGAAAGCATTTTAAAAGTATAAATGAATATAAGATCGAAGGACAAATAGTGAAACATCATCTTTTATTTCCAACAGTCTAAATGTATGTACCCATTTGAAAATTACGATTGTAGTACTAATGGTAAGTAGTATGACGAACATATAGTGAAAATAGTGATCTATGCGATAGAAGAGGTGATTTTATCAAACAGGTGGATCATGGCTAGGTGAGATTAGAGTACCTCTATGATAAAAAGTAGCGACATAGCGGTTCCGGAAGTAACGGGTCACATGACGCCTAACGGCCATCTTGCCACCAACCCACGCTGTGGTGGACATTGCTGAGGCTGAACATTTTCTCACTACGTGTGACAATTCGTCAAATTTGCGTTTAAAAGGATTGGATGCAGTGCATTTGGGTGTTTCAATCGTGATACAGATGGTTTCAAATTGAAAAGATTCCCTGCTTCGGGTGAAAGACGGGAGAAGTGGATCGTAGCTGTGAATCGAGAAGAGGAATCATCTTGTCTACCCAAAGCATTCTGGACATTTCAGATGAGCTCTTGGGCCAAGGCCATAGATTTGTGCTCACTGGGAGATTCACTCAGGACTGCCTTGAAAATCTGTTCTCTCTTGTACGTAATAGACATGTGATGCCTACTCCAGAGCAGTTCAGAAATAACCTGAAGGCGATCACCATCTCGCAGTTTTTTAGCATCCCCAAGTCTGGCAGTTATGAGGTTGATGACCGAGAATTCCTCACCGAATTCCTTGATGTGCGTCCATCAGCATCCCGTAAGCCCTCAGCTTCCTCCGCTGCCGCCCCCGCAGCTGCCCTCCTCGTTCACTCTCCCCGAGTCCCTGCCGCTGCTCTTGGTCGCTCTCCCGGTGTTGCTGGTGGCACCCCTGTAGCCGCCCTCGCAGCCACCCCCCTCGTTCACTCTCCCAGAGTCCCTGCCGCTGCTATTGGTCGCTCTCCCGGTGTTGCTGGTGGCACCCCTGTAGCCGCCCCCGCAGCCGCCGCCCTCGTTCACTCTCCCAGAGTCTCTGCCGCTGCTATTGGTCGCTCTCCCGGTGTTGCTGGTGGCACCTCTGTAGCCGCCCCCCTGGTTCTCACTCCTGGAGTCCCTGACCTGGCATCGGCTGAACTGGATGCTCTGTACCATCTAGCTGGCTATATATATATGTTTAT
>KB310915.1:318398-381151 GCA_000328365.1 Capitella teleta
AGGCCATCTCTTATACTGAGTGGCCCAAAAGTAGTCTTTAAGTAGTCTTGTGCCTCTTTGTAAAATAGTTTCTACATTTCAAAAGCATCAAATATAAAACATAATGGAACAGAACTTAAAACAGAACATAAATTTACATTTTCACTAATAACAGAAATCACAGAATAAATGCAGCCATAATAACCAAAAATGACACCCAAGACCCCAGTTTTCAGTGCTCTGATGATGATAACGTTATGACAATACTTTTAGAAGTCAAAAGTACTGCCAACTATTCATCAGGAGCCCTCCTGAATCACTTAGCAGTATCCATTAATTACATAAGTATGTGAGCATTTCTAAAGCTGGCATTTCTAAGGAAAACACCAAGGCCTATGTACATGTACTTCAGTTATGCTCAGGAGTACTGCTCTCATATAGACTCATGTACAGTATAATCTTGATATGTCGAAATTCCATAACTCGAATTGCTCTAACTCTAAGCCTTTTCAAATCCCCGAGTCCCTCCCTATACCCGTACATTGAATTATGTAATGATATGTTAAACTCTCATAACTCGAAAAGCTCTATTACTCGAACTCATTTTCCGTCCCTGTGGGTAACTTAGATACCTTTATATCGAAATTAACTCAAATATGCAAAGTTTTCATGCATAGTTGAATGCTAGAGAAACTTTGCCTGTGATTGGATTAAGCTGCCTGAACTAATTGCTCAACTCTGAGCGTCCAATCTGTGTTATTCACACCTTTCTCGAAGTTGACAGCGAGCGATTCTCGGAGTAACTCCCAAATCCAATTCATGCTTACAATAGGTATAAAAACAAAGATGCACAGCCTCATTCAATGTGTTCCTTTGTGGTTGACATTGTTTAAAGACATGCAACGATTACAGAAATCTACAAAGCGTTTGTGATTTTTTTAAATCGGCAATACCAGAAAAAATATGATTAGGCACCCAAGACTTAAAAGGGGGTGGATACCTGGTACATGTATATTAATGTGCGCAGGGCAGAGTTGGGTCGTCATTTTGTTTCTGCAGGTACACTCATATCATCGTGGATACGAAGAGAATCTTTGATCCATGTTGCTATATCTGGAAGGCTCTATAACTCAAAGTGATTTCGACGACCCCTTGAAATTTGACATATCGAGATGATACTGTAATTAACCTTTCATTTTTTTTCTTCTGTTCACAATCTATATGTACCGCTATATGAGCTCACTTCCCTAAATTCCTGTCCTATATTGTATTCCAAAATTTGTGGGATAATATGGTGAAGATTTCATTTCCTGACAATGTTTACAATTTTCTTTCCAGGGGAGCACCACACAGATGAATATCGGAAAATCAGCCCCTTTGGTCTGGTGCCTGTTATTGATGATAATGGTTTCACTCTCACTGAAAGGTACTAGGTATACCAATGGTTTCCAAACTTTTTCACCCCAGGACCCCCTAACTGTGTAACACATTGGCGATTCTAAACTAGCTGTGGAGTCTGGAGCAAGGCCCTAGGGAGCCTGAGGAGGGGGGTGTCCGATGCCCAACATGGTTATTTGCTTCACTTTGGCTGCTGCACTCTCGGCTGCTGCACTGAGTCTTGTCCAGTCTCTGCTTGATGAGTTTCTCTTGTCTCTTTCACTTTTTTTAACTTATTTGTTTTAGACAAATATTATTTTAAACATTTTTCTGAGGAACCCCCCTGGCTCATGGCTGCAAGCCCCCTGGGGTCGCGACCCACAGTTTAAAGACAACTGTTGTATACGGTCACACAATTCTGGGAAAACTGGAAGTGCTGCTGTTTGTGTTCTTCCATCTCTGATTAAATATTTGCAGTATAATCTAGATATGTCGAATTTCAAGGGACCGTCAAAATAACTTTGAGTTATAGAGCCTTCGAGATATACGGTAGTAACATGGATCAAGCATGGAAGAAAATGGTGTTGAGTTTTCTCTTCGTATCCACGATGACGAGTGATTACACGATTTGAGCAATTAGTTCAGACAGCTTTATTCAATCACAGGCAAAGTTTCTCTAGCATTCAACTACTAGTATGCATGAAAATTTTGCATATTTGAGTTAACTTTGACATTAAGGTATGTAAAGTTACCCACGGAGATGGAAAATGAGTTCAAGTTATAGAGCTTTTCGAGTTGTATCGTTACAAAATTCTACGTACTGGTATAGGAAGGGACTCGGGGATTTTAAATGGCTTCAAGTTATAGAGCAATTTGAGTTATGGGAGTTCAAAATATCGAACATACTGTAATTGTTAATGTAGAATTAATTTAAGGATGTCATTACTAACTCAGCAGGAGAAAGAAATAAAACCTCCACTTGCACTTTGGATAGTGAGTGGTACTTATTCATATCCTGTAGGTGCAACTTGCAAGATGTCAGGAAATTAGTTTTCTAAATTTTAAGAATTTTTGTAAACATGTAATTCTCCCTTATGCTTACAGTGTGGCCATTCTTAGTTACCTGAGTGACCACTACAAAGTGGCTGACCATTGGTATCCTAAGAACCCACAAGCGAGAGCGAGGGTTGACCAATACATGGCTTGGCAACACCACGGTATTCGCCTTTTTGGATCAATGGTTTTCAGAATTCAGGCAAGAGTTTATTCATTCTCTTCAATGAATTTTGACAAAAATTACACGCACACCTCTAATTGATCATTATTATGCACCAATACTCAATATAGTTGTAATGCAAACTCATTCCTTGACAGGTCATTGAACCCAGGATGACGAATGAACCCATTGACCCAAAACGTCTTGCGGCGGCTAAAGCAAACCTGGAATCTGTCCTCGATCAAATGGAGAACATATTCTTGAAAGACAACACATTCCTCGCTGGTGATGACATCAGCATTGCTGACCTGCTTGGCATTTGTGAGCTCATGCAGCCCTATGCTGTTGGCTATGACATCAGCGCTGGTAGGCCCCGACTGGCAGCGTATGTTGAGAGGGTGAAGGGGCGATTGCCCTGTTTCAGTGAGGCTCACATCATGGTGCATAAGATCAGGTCAATGTGGCTCAAGCCCAAAGCTGGTCTTTGAAAACTGACTATTGTTTTAGTATTTCAGTTTTTATGAAGAATCCTTTGAATATCATTTTGTTTGAATTCATTTGTTTTGCTGGTGCTTGAGATTAGGGTTTGTGATTTATTCTGAGGTGGGATGAGGAGTTGGAAAAGAGATAACATTATTCGGTGGAAGCCAGTGAATCATGATCACTGATAAGAAATAGAGGAGTTTGCTTCTTTCCTCAACTTTACAAGCTCAGTGCATGCATACATTGTTTATTTTTGACAGTCAACAACATAATACTGTATACAATGTACAGTGAATAGCACCGATTGAAAATTGTGACTAAGTTTTAAATTGTAAATATTGTTGATTAAATTTATGAAATAAATTTTGACCTAACCTAAGCTTAAATAACTAGAGAGAAAATGAATTACTTTCTTCAACAAGAAATTTTGATTTGAAATTGAGCAATGATTCTAAATTTTTCTCATGATTTTGGAAGTTCGCACCGAACAGCAGTAGGGTCACATCCGTCATATTCCTTCAGTCCAGGATAAGCCAGATCTCCGACATTCTGCTCACTCTCGGGGTCATCAAAAGGAGGTCCCGATGTCCGCACACACGCGCAACGGTGACTGCGCTGACCAGGTCGGAAGAACTTGCGAGGAAGTCCGATCCACTCTCTCTTGTCGCCACCGCTATGTTGGTAATCAAGATGAAGAATATAAATTGATGCCACAATATCTGCATTCACCTGTTCTCTGAGCACCATACTATTCCACCGGTTTCTTCGCTCCAGTGTGAATTACAATGAGGGAAGAATTTCTTGAAGCGTGCCCTGTTCGCCTCTTCAGAGTGGCCTGCTCTGATCCCTTCAACAGCACTATTCAGCGCATCAGTTGGGTTTCCCGATGCATCATAGAAGTTTCCTATGACTTTACCTAAAAGGATTTATAATTAATTATAAACATACAGTTCATATAGCAGCCTTTATCTTCACCTTTATATGTGTAATTTTCGTCATAGAATTTCACCCATTTTTCAAGCTCCAACATCTGCTGAGGGCTCAATCCAGTGACCTCATCCACCAGACCTTCCTCCGTGAAATCTCCGGTCATAAATGCCTTCGTTCCATCTCGACCTATGGATGTTCAAACAAAGGGTTGAAGATTTAGCTATCACAATTAATGCTACGTACATACTTGGTGTACTCACCGGCAAAAAAGCCATAGCCCGCACCGGCTTCATAAAATTTGCTTCCTTTCACCACATCGTAAACCAGCCCAAGAATCGCAAGGTACAATCCAGGGCTACCCTCTTTGCCATCATATTTCGAGAGCTCATCCTTGGTAAACAAATGATCTGCCGGGTCCATTCGCACAACATTGTAAATTTCCAGATTGTCTGAGGTCATTGAGGACTTCCCAGACGAGGGATGAAAGGGACATGTAGTAAAGAGGGACAGTAAAGGCCCCATATAACCATGGATGGCCTTGTGGTAGACGGCAACATCCGCGTGATTCAGCACATCGTCTGGCAATGCTAAGAATACGGCGAAGAGGGCGATAATCAGGGAGACTGCAGAAAGCACGACTCTACCGCACATGACGATGAAATATTTCAATGTATTGGGCGAGGGAAGCTAATTCTCAATCCATATGGTCCTTACTGATAAGAACAAAACGCGTGGCAATTGTATTTCACATTGAAACATCGAGATAAAGTTTGGCAAAAACTAATTTTTCTTCGGCATGGTACGCGAAACGTGAAATCGTCAGTAAAGTGAACTGGAATTACCGTATTCAGCACAGAAGAAGAATATTTATTGACCACCACGAAGGAAAAAGAGCATTTGGAGAATAACAGTATGGTCTGGGTAGCAGGGAAGCACTTGGCTTATTTACCTGCTACCCGTATGTAAGCATATGTAAGTATTATAATTGTAGCATTTAGATGTGGACTAATAGAGTCACTAGTAATAACTTACTAGTATAAGTAGCACCGATGAATCGGGAGAGGTATATATGCCTCACATGGCATGATAGCGTATCGCTGTGGCATCTAAGTTACCTTAGAAGTAAAAAGGTTTCATTGTTATGTACATTCTGAGCGCTGCATGGTGTTGTTCAGAAACCTACCAAGTAGTACATGTAATAGTTGAAAGGAAAGGAAATGTTAATGTAAACAAATTATTTCAAAAACCTACTTGGATAATGCCATCACAATGGAAGCTATTACCCGTACAAAGCAATTTCGTTTCACAATCGTAAAGAATCTGTAATTTGCTAGTATTTTCAAGGTTTTTCCACTTTTTATTAGATTGGAAATTTTACATAATTTTTTTAAGAAGAAATTGAAAACACATTTTTTTTAATCAACACTTTTTATAGTTTTCTATTTCACATACTATGATACATCATTTTATGCGCATAGAAACATTACTTTTGTATATTTGCGCTATATAAATAAATTATTATTATTATTATTATTATTATTATTATTATTATTATTATTATTATTATATACAATTAATTAATTATTTACTCTTATTAACCCAAAATTACTGAATGACCTCATAATTATACTATGCATAGAAACAATCTACGGAATCCATAATGGAAAGGTCTTTAGGGTTGTGCATCTGCCTCTTTTAATTAATTTAAGACTCCAGTGAATATTTAGCCAGAGGGATTACTGCCAATAATATTATGACTTATGCGATACAGTTGAGTTCATCATAGCCCCCCCCCCCCACCCCTCCTCCTTCCAATATGGCTGGCACCAGAAGAAGGGTCATACGTCTGGGTGAGAATAGCAAAACAGCATTTCCTGATTGGAACTACTGATAACAGATTAAGGGGCTAGCGTTACCATGATACATGCTAATAATGAGAACAAACACCTTGTGCAATGCTCTTTGATGAGGATCTACACAATACAAATAATTGTTCCGTGTAAACAAAAAAAAAGTTGTTGCGGTGAAAAGTGTATAAAACAAACATCATCGGGGAGGAGTTGCCATTTAGCGAGCACGTCATCGGCGGTACAATCTGCTTGCAAAGCTCTATCTTTCCCTGCATGCGGGAGCTAACTTTTGATTACAAACAGGGTTTTTCTGTGAAAGCGCGGGTTGAATCCAGAAACTTTTCCGTATAGAGTTTGAGAAGCTTCTAATTATCATGTGTTTTAGGCCTTTCACCGGGTCATTTTATGGCAAATATTCCCAGAAAAATCGCATAAAGCGCAGTCGTCGCTCAGCGCTGATCAGCGCTCGAGCAGCTCGAAGCGTGAAAAAGCAGGCATACTTATTATCGCCAAATCAAATCTAATCAAAACATTTTTGAATACGGTAGGTCAAGTGGATTTTACTATGTTCCATAGAATTCTACCGGACACAAATTTTCTTTCTCACAAAAAAAAAAACTAAATAGCGTCCTTGGTTAGCGAATTCTTCAAACACATTTCCACGTATATATGACTATATTGTTGCTGTCGATACTGCGTGCCTCGCCCTGACTCTCTTCTCCGCGGCAGCTCTGATCGCCAACTTCTCTCTCCTTCGTTATTGCTGACACCAGGTTCAAAGCCGTATGGTCAGAAGATCGGCCCCACTTTTTTTTACCACCGTTGGTGGTAAAGTTGGAATCAAATGATGGTGATGCTACCTGTTTAAGATACATCCTCTTAGAGAGAAGATTGGTTCCAGCTATTTATGAATATGTACATGGACTGAGTGGTTGAACTATGATGTTCAGACACATGAAAACACATTAAAAACAGGGTACACTCATTTTGTAATCTAACTTTGATTCGAACTGCTGCCCTTAAATTTGAAGAATGGATGACGAAAAGACCAGAAGAAGAAAAGATATTAATTTCTAGGGACATTTTTATTTCCAAGGATGATAAATCCAGTAACAACTGCTGTCAGACATAATTGCTAAAAAAAAAAAAAAAAAAAGTATAAAATAAAATTAAAATAAAACATGGATTTTTTTAAAGTGACAATGAGCAAATCCTAGAAAAAAAAAATGTTAAAAGTAAAAATCAGCAATCGTTATAAAATCGCAAACAGTAATAAAAAATACATTACACGTATGACAGAAAACGAAGGAAATTCCAGTGAAACAGATTAAAATGTTTTCATAAGTACGGAAGCCTAAAAGAGAAATCTTAATTGGAAAGAAAACAAAGAGAAGATCATTTAAATATACTTTATGAAAAAACACAATAGAAGCAAGGGTAGAATAGAACATATGCAAGAGACTGGTTATCAAGACGTGATCAATGGAATGTCCCGTTTAAGAAGTGAGATATCTAGAAGCAGCGGGTGATTCATGTAACTTCCCCTAACAAAAAAAAAAAAAACAAAAAAAACTAGAAACAACTGCGGCTAGTGTTTTAGGCTTTCTTCTGACGATAGAAACAACATAACCTAACGCAGTGAGCGTTTTTCTCGGAGGTGGGGGAGAAAATAACAGGTACTTGGTCAAGTCAGGGGAGAATTGTGAAAAAATAGTTGATATATATTATAATACATAACAAAACACTCACAAAGTGAATTAAAGAGAGAGATAGAGAAGTAGTAGGGAATTTTATATATTTTAAATTTTTTTTTGCAATTTTGTGGGATATTATTTTTCAAATATTCCTATAATTAAAATTGGTTTCATACATTTCATATTTATTTCAACTGTTTTCAAAGCCAAGCAGATTTTCCTTTTTAACCAGAAGAATTTGACCAGAGTCACAACCATGTGTATGTGAACGAAGGGAGGATTAAAACACAACATTGATTATAACACTGACTTCCTATAAATGAAAGCATTGGCTAAGAAAGATGTACATTAATTCTCAGAAATATCGTGTGTGTGTTTTCCAACGTGCATGAGAAGGGGTGATGGGACTGCTCTTTAAGCAGAGCAACCGTAGCCATGACAACAAACACCGAAGAAGAAGTGCGCATTCAAAGATGAGAGGTCGCAGCAGAATTGCTGGATGATAATAAACGCCTAGCCTTTTTTTTTCTGTCTACGAAAGAGAAGTTTAAAATACACACTGAGACACGAACAATGCACACCCCTTTGTTATCATCAACATTTAAATAGTGAAGAATCCATTTGCATGTTAAAATGAGTATTTTATTTTTTTATTTTTTCTCCCTCTGTTCCGAGCAGCCGCCTGGGATGACCGGAGCGAAGTGCTTTTTTTTCTCGCTTATGTTTTGCCATTTCAAAAAAATCTTCGCCACATACCATACCCAGGCAGCCGCTACAGCCGAGTGGGCATACCTCTGTGCCCACACCTCACAGAGGAAGCCCACACGTCAAACACACATCAAAACTACACAAGCCCCCAGCGAAAAAGAGCCGTTGATGGCAACACACTGTTTAAAATTGCTGACCTTAATAAACTACCTATATAAAGATATCCTAATTATAATCTATAGTTCATTTCACAAAGAGAAATCTACACTACATAACAAGTAATTCTTAAAAAAAGAAAGGAAAAAAAGTAAAGTAAAACACGTTGAAATCCATCCGCATTTGAGGAAGTGGTGTTGGTGCTCCCAATGCTCTTGGGGGTGGGGGGGGATGGGCCCCGAGAGTCTGATATAGTGCCAGGGGAGGGGGGAGGTGGAGGCGTGTTCACGAGAAGACACCTCCGAAGGTTGCACAGATGACTATGACAAGAATCACAAGGCAAATGATGATCATGATCTTCTTCTGCAAAGAGACACAGACACTGAGCAAGCGAAACAAGAGGGAACAGCACACGCATAACATATGAGCAGATATCGGGACTGTCGATCTCACTTATAAATTTAGAATCACACCAGCTCCATAGACAGCCATGCAGCGCACAAACTGAGACAACATCGAAAGTAGAATAAGATTGACAGCCCTGATAAAAAACAGTTTTATGAAATATGTATAAACATCTTTTAAAAGTATCACAGAATAAAAAAATTGTACATGAAACAAAACTTGTTTACTGGGCATTTCTTTCATTGTACATAAAATATGATTTTTTTTTCTTTTTAAAGATAAGCACACTGAATGAAAAGATAAGCTGCAATCAGGTACATATGTACTAAAAGCTGCTGCTGTCAAATTTGTTGATGATTGGCTATTGGTTGGAACATGCAGTTGACGTGAAGTCATCATGAGGTCACTCACCGGTTCAAAGGTCGCAATGGTGAGGCCCCCCAATGAGCTATGAACGGTTTACCTCAATCCCTGTTGATCCTTCTTATATTTGCAAAATGAGCCACATTAAACAGAAAACAGAAGATAAATCAAAACAAAAGAGAGAGCGCGCAAATGACAAATGTTTAATAGCATCACAATGTTTCATTCGTATTTTCCTCGTCTCTTTTAGTCTACATACCTCCGGGTAAAGGTTTGCTCCAAAAACAACATTGCACTCAATTTGCCCTCAATAACGAGCAAGTGGAAACAAAACATTTTGCTAAACAGAAAAGTATCTTCTCAAAGGAGTTGGGGGAAGGGGGGGGAGGGGGAAGAGGAGGAGGGGCTTAATCGTCTTGGTACCCAACAGCATCATGAGTTGATTTTTTTAGCGTGTGACCGATTTAAAACATGAAACTATTAATCGTCCCAACAAGATATAGATTGTCACAGATGGCGTTAAAAAAACCAAACATCATAGAAATGTTTAAAATGAACGAAAAAACAAAAATGATATTGAAAAACAAAAACAAAATGAAAAATGAAGAACATTGGGACAAAAATAAAGAAATATAAAAAGACACATGTAAGACTACAATTAAAGAATTAAAAAAAAAAATGATGAAAAAAAAAATTGAAAATTAAATCATGATTTAATAACACACGGAAAATAATATTTAAACAAATAATAATATCCACAGTGAAGGGAAACATGGTCTGGAGAGGGAGGGAGGAGGCTTCACACTGACCTGAGAGAGGAATTCTGTGATATAACAGAAGCTTTGAGTACGAGAAAAATTAAAACTACACTAATTCTGGAATCTTTACAAAGAACTAACACCTTTTTTTGTTGTATAAATCACATAATTGTCTTAATAAACAAACAGGCAAACAATATCAGAACTCAGGACGAGAACTCAACGAGGCCTCAGCTCAAAACAGAACATCATGGGCGGCAGATCACGCGGCTCACGAAAGAGAAGAGAGGACGATGGGCAAGACGATTTCAACCATAATCTACATAAATATCACAAGATTCATAACTTATCAAAATAATCGTGAGGGGAAAAATAGGGGGTGTAATAATAATGTGACCTAATAGAAGAAGAAAAAACATACAAGCTATCTATATACACAAGTCAAAGAGAGAGAAAAATATGAAAAAATTAAAAAAATGCCCCCCTAAATTAAAGAGCAGTTGTTTTTTATAAACAAATTCAGGAATTCATTGATAGACTAGAATTCACCTTGAAAAATAAGAGAATGAAGAAGGATATCCAAAACAATTAGCACTACAAAAAAAAAAAAGAAGAAAACATATGGTACAAGAGCAGCAATGATAAAACATTAATGGAAGTCACAAGTTTGCGCACAGACGGCGAGTACAAGGAAGAAGAGAAGAGGTCGTCCCTATAAGTCTTGATGCACGACGCACAGTCTATAATCCAACAGAGAGTCCAATGATGAGAGCAATTATAGCGAGCAACACTATACACAGCAGAATGATGAGAAATTTTTTCTGTCAGAAGTTGGAGTGTGAGGGGGATGGGTGGGAGGAGGGAGAAAAGAGAATAAAAAACAGGTCAGTGAAGCCAACGGAAAATGAAGACAACGTAAAAACTACGTGTGGCTCATAATTATATGGAAAAACAGCACTACTTGATGAAAATAAAATTATCTTGAAATTATACTAACAGAAAAAAAGTTTACGTCGTACTGATATTCTACAGTGTAATAAATGAGATATAACGACATGCAAAAAAATGAGCTAACTTGCATGCATTTTTTAAAAATAATTGCAAGCAAAGGGAAAGAAGCGTACAGTAGAGTACAGTAAGAGAAATTCACCGCTCACCCCAATAAAATGGTTAATATATACAGAGGATGGTATTAATGGCTTGGAGATCTCGAAAAATTAAGCTGCTGGATTGTCAGATAAGAGGAATTTTCCTCACAATATTTAAATAGAGCAACATCAATAATAATAAAACCGGAATACTAAAATTATTACATGTAATTTCCGGCTACTGTAATTTCTACTCAATGACTACACATCTATGACATCTTTGATGATCTGTCAAAAACGATCTTTCAAAGGAATTATAAATTTGTGTGTTAGTTAAATATTGCAATGCATGCCACTCAAAAGTTTTTTTAAATACAATAAATAATTACTTTTCTCAAAAGTTGTGAAAAAATTATATATAAAAAATAAAAGGGATACATGTACACATAGAAGTACTAGAATGACCGTGCAATGTTAAAGTACCCATTCACGGTAGCTTGGAATTTAAGGGAACTATTTATTGCATAAAGCACCAGCATGTCAAGTTTTCATTGAGCTGTTCGTATGGCGAAGTCCCCTTAAATCTGGTTTCAATTCTGACCAATCACGTGACCGCTATAAGCATTCTAGTGACTCCTTTATATTTCTATGCGTGTACGACGGTGCATCAATGCGAGAAGGCTATCACTGGGCCATCATTTACATCTCCGACCTTCACCAGAATAACGTGAAGAAAAAATACTTTCCAAAAAAACCTTGCAAAAAATGTTTAAAATAATGTAAAATGATAAAAAATATACCTAAACAATAACAGAGAGTGAGGTGAAGGGTAAAACTGCGTACTTGGAGGAATAATGATCAGAGGCCTACGCTAAAGCCAATGATGAGAGCAATCACTGCTAGTAGCACAACAACCAACACGATGATCAGGATCATTTTCTGAAATCAGCACAACAGTGAGAACTACGAGAAGAGCAATCATGCAAGGAAAGGAGAAAGGTCACCCGGAAGAGTCAGGAGGAGGAGGAAGAGGAGGGGGAGAAGGACTTAAGAGCCAAACAGACAGAGCTGGTTAATCGTTATTAATCTGTTAATAATCCGTGCCGTTATACCAACTTACCATAGAGTGAGGTTACACACCACCAGGGTTAGATAAAGCACCAGAGGAAAGGTGGCAGGCCAGCGCTCAGGCCGCTTGTCAAAGTACAGGAGCAGGTGAGAAGGCCTCAGCGCTGGCCGACCACTCGCACCAGACAACCCAACACAACCACAGAAAAGCAACAGAAAGCAAGACTTCCAAACAGTACACGGTCGTTGCGTCAGGGTGCTTGCTCGAGAGAAGATGCTGCTGCTACTGCCACCATCCGCCACCAGCAAACCAGAACCCAGGGAGCAGAAAGGAGGAGGGAGGAGGAGGAGGAAAAGAAGGAGAGGAGTAGCAAGCAGCCTGACGACGCCCCGACGTCACATGGACCGACAGGCACCTACCCGCCGCGCTTTGCTTTGGTATTTGACTGCCTTCTTTGTATCAGCCTTAGCAGTTTCTATGTAGTCCACTGACTGCTCTACGTTGTACTCTATCCTGTCGATCATCTCTCCCTGAAAGAGTGGAAGCACCCCCGTTAGTATGGTCTGCCCGACGGCCGGTACGTACCCTCCGAGCACTGCTCTGATACTTGCGAGCTTTACCAGTATCAGCCTTGGCTTCCTCGATGTAGTCGACAGACTTGGTCACATGGAACTCAATGCGGTCTATCATTTCACCCTGAGAGGAGAGCAGGGCAGAGAGCGGTCAGGCACCAGACAACAGACACCACGCCACCCATGCAGCACCCCCCCCCCCTACACCCTCAACCCTTACAGCGGCAATACAATTATCATGCATGCTTCAAGTGATTTTATATCCCATCCCAGCAGCCCAAAGAGAAGTTTAACCCAGCTCAAAGTTACAAGAATGATCAAGCATGGAAAAATTAAAAACCCAACCTCCCATAGATATTATTAATGCAATTTTACTCGTAATACCCAGTTAAAAGTAGCATGCCCAAAAAAGAAGAAAGGCGGTAGTTGCTACGGCGACAGCTGTTCCGAGATAAAGTGGTGCAAAAAAACACTGAGCAAGCGAGGGGAGAAACGGAAATAAAAGGGAAAACTGAAACATGAAGTGCTGCTGTGGGGACAAAAGTGCGACAACCAATCTGCTTGGAGACTCCTTCCAAAGTTCTAAAGCATTTTAAGAGAAATGCAGACATGCAGTCGTCATGAATGGTGCAAGTCTTGTGAAATGGAGGCGTGGAAGTACTTCATGAACATGTTGAGATATCGAAAGAGATTCTACATGTAATATCTTCCACACTCACTAAGCCTCCATCTCACAAATTCACAAGAAAATCTTCAAAATATATATTTTTAAGATAATAAAAAAGCATCGCATAGTAGGTCGGAAGACTGTATTCAAAATATTAATTCTCAAAATTCTCTCCAAATATTAAATCCTAATATTTCTGTTACCATTAGCAGTGAATTAAGTTTTTCAAGTAAATCTTTACCATGCAAAATAAACAAAAACTTGAAATTTACATTGAAGCGCAGTCTATCATCCAATTCTATTGATGTAACAAAACTTTGCCGATGCTAAAATGCTTCAGAGCCGCTTTGCGATGAAATAATAGATGTAACATGGAGCATCCGCCCCAGATGAGGGGGTCGCTGGGTGCGCGTACCTGGCTCTCCACCAACATGGCCATGTCCATGAACATGTCATGCAACTCTCGGATGGAGTTCTCCAGTTTGATGATGTCGTTGTGCCTCGCTTCTATGTCCTTCAGCGACTGCTTTGCCTGCTGCGTCTCCATGATGATCTGCGAGGGTGAGAATGGTGAGATATAAAAAAGAGAAACGGCAAAAGAAATCGGAGGATGGCAAAAGAAGGCGTGCAAACATACCCCTTGAGTGAAGATCGCCGGGTTGCCTGACTCCAACATATCTTCAAGTTCCTCATTGGTTGTGTTTCTGCCAGCTGAAAGGTCAAAGTTCAGAGGGTCAAGGTCAATTGACTGACCACTTCCGATGTTAAAGAGAAGACAGAAGAAGAAGCAGCGGAAAGAAAGAATTTGTTCAGATTTGTTTTTTTTTGTTTTTTTTTTGTTAAAATTTTCAGAATGAAGTACCTTTTTGTTTTTTTTTATAAATCAGTTCAAGAGAACAAAAAAAAATAATACTACGCTAAACATGATAAAATGCGAAAAAGGTGAATATTTGAAGCCACTAAATAATAAATAAGAAATTTGCATAATATATAATAAGATACAACTTGGGAAGTAGACTGATACTGCCCCATGCATAATATGATTGGCACAGAGAGGAGGAGAACGTAAGCAAAAGAGGAATAAAAAAGGCTGCTGTAGCGACTCTTACTGATTTCCAGTTGCCTCTGGATGCGCCCCTTGCACCGCTCTCGGTAGTCTACCTGACACGCGTTGTAATCGTTCATAACCTCCACAAATTTACGGGAGAGAGTGGCGTGCTAAAGAGGAGAAAACCAACAGAAAAACCCAAACTCATATTAAAAAGTAGAAGAAATAGAGCAGTACAAGAGGGATGTTCAATGTAAATGCATGAAAAATGGTGATCATAATCTACGCTCATGATAACAACATAAACATTGATGAGAACTCAACAGAAGAAAGAGAAGGTTTGTTTTGGGGGAATACGTAGCACACAGAAGAGACAACACTGAATGTGGATGTGAATATATCTAAAGCAAAAAAAGGGGCCAGAGGGGGCTGCTGGGGGGATGGCTGGTTGGATGGGGTGGAAGATGCACCCCATCGTGTCACCTGGAGAAAGGGGAGAGGGGAGGGGGCTGGGGGAAAGAGCACTACACACAATGACATGCAGTGATGAAAAGCCTTACTGATCTCCATTTGACGCTTGATGCGACTCTTGCAGCCGTCGCGATAGTCGATCTGAGCTTTGTTGTAGGCGTTCATGACTTCGATAAATTTACGAGAAATCGTGGAGTACTAGATGATGAGGGGGAGGAGGTCAGGGGAGGGGAGGAAAAAGAGAAAACACAAGACAACATCATCACTTGGAAGCAAGACGAACCGCAGCGACAGCTGTATAGCGCTCATTATTAGTCATTAGAAAGAGAGAAGAGAACAAGAAAAGAAGAGAGAAATCATTTGACACGGACGCACGACTGGAGAAGAAGAAGAGGAAGTAGTATTCGGGAGATGGATTATGATATCTGCTTGCGTATTTTCAACGATTATCATTTTTGAAGAGCCATGATTTTGCGAAGATTTTTTTTTCCAGATTTGTTTCTTCAAAAAATTATTACACATTGAGAATTGACTGAGAAGTTGGTAGGAAGACAAAATGCATAATTAAATAAGCTTGATTAAAATTGAGGGAGTTTAACAAAGGAGGGAAAGTGAAGGAAAATGACAACGAGCAATAAACACAAGATGAGGAGAATCCCCTCGAAGCTCCGTGGTCATGCGTTACAAGCTGTCGAGCATGCCACCAAGGACACGTCAAGGTCACAACAACGACCTTCAGGGGCACACCAAGGTCAAATCAGCAGAAACCAACCAATGGCACAACAGAACCTGTTCTTCATCATGGTTACGTTAGTTAAATTTACGTTATTACATGAGCTTTTGTTTTTAAACTTTCTGAAATTTAACTTTTCTTTTAATGGGGAATGAAGAGGAGGGAGGAAGACCAAGCGCACGCCTTACCTGTGTTTTGCGTATCCTAAGGTCAGCTGATGACTTGTTGGAATGTTCTTCTTGTTCAATATTCTGCTCAATCACTGAAAATACAAAAAATCATGTCAACATCTCTTTTACATCATCTCGAAGCGCCATCATTATTTAGGCTTTGAACGATAATATTATTGCTTTAGTTTGCTAAGAAGAAAAGAAGAAATTTTGCTCAAGAAAACCATGTACATGAGTGACACATAACTACATCATAACATGCCTTCATTACTAGTATTAGATTTCGCCAGAGAATGCTGAATACTAGAGATGGCGGATGAGTAGAAATCAATGCTGATTAAAACCTAAACAGAGAACAGCATGATATTCAAGAGATTCCTGATAGAAAATCAATGGATCAATGCCAGATCAATCGGCTCCAAATTGATTTTCAGTTTACATCATAGATCAGACGTCAGTTGACATCCAACAGGTTTCTCTCGTGAGCAGACTCAGCAGCCGGAGGACGGAGGACGCTTCCAACTCACCCTTTAGCTTCCCTCGTACTTTGTTGGCTGTTTTCTTAATGTCCGCCATGCATTCCTCAAGCTCCTCCTTCATTTCTGAGAATTTAGAAAAGAATTTCCATTAGTTGAAATTATAACCCATTTGATAATAATTGGATTTGTGTGGATACAGAAGACAACATCAGGGGCAATATTAGAATACAATGTGATGAGTACATGGCAATGAAACACCATGCGTTGGCTTTCAGTTGCAAGAAGTCGTCCACATTTCAGCAGGAGGCATGACCAGACTTTGACGGACCATGTACCTCAGCAGCACACAGTGCCAGGGTTCATTGTACAGTTGGGAAATACAGAGACCCAACCATCAATTCTTTAGCAACGGGATTTCCACAGGGTGCATCATCATTTCTCATAAATATATATTTAAACATTTGTGGGACTGAATGGGCCATTGAAATATTGAATAAACAATTGACGGTTGATGCATGTACATATGTTTTCTGTAACACAGTTAAATTAGGGACAGTTGTAACTCTTAACATGGAGACAGTATGTGACACATACAGTACAATCCGAATATTTACTTCGTTTTCTTCGGATTCGAATATCCAAAATATCAACCTATCCAAATATCTTTTAGATATCGGATACCCGTGCATCTGTATAGATGGAAATTGGAATACCCGGTACTATACGATACTATAGAAAATATGCAAGTATGATACACGTAAATGACATAACGTGCACATTCAAACTACTTCAGGACGTACACAGGAGTTTCAGGAAGAAAAAGAAAAATTCAACATCCTCTTCCTATTGTAAATACACCAAAATGAACCCAAGAATTCTCAATTACAATTTAATCAGAATTTTCATGCTCGTGTCAGTAATTCGATTCTTCATCTCTTTTGCTTAAGCTACCAACTCGAGTTACTGCGCCGTAGGAACAGAAACATATTGCCTATTTTCTACATGTCCTATCAAGGCCACCGTACACCCCCTCCCTCCTCCTCAGGGAAAGGTATCTGAGCGCCAAAACTTACCCACCCCCTCAAAAAACAAAAACAAACAAATAACTCTATAAAAACCCACAAGGACAATAGAAAGAAGAGTGCATGCATAGATTGTGTTCTGTTGCTCTCTTTACGATGTAAAGCTCAATTCAGAGATGCATACATCAAGCGAAAGCCACAATTTCATGGAGCAACATTAAGCAATTAAAGGGCCAAATGTTCAGGAGGGTGCATTCTGAATGGAGCAGACACATTTCCATTCACCGGTACATGGAACCATAGACATGCAGCCTGTCGTCCCCTTCCCTCAGGGCCAGCATTTACTCAAGGGTCTCAAAACAAGGCAGCCATTTCAGCCGCCGCCGCTGCTGCTGCTGCTGTTGCATGGGCGACATCACAAGAGACACTGCTGTCAATATTGCACGCCTCCTCTGTTCAGCTTTTTATACAATAAAGAGCAGCTATACTACACAAAAAAGAAGACTCTTTATGGTAGGGAAGGGGAGGGGGGAGGTCGGAGTGACCATGCTACCGGAAGCGTCGCTTAGTGATAAGAGCAGGAGCCAATCAGAATGAGGACCTGATTGACTGGCATGTGATTGAGCACTTAATATGCGGAGGGGAGGGGGAGGAAGGAGAAGGCAGGGCGGGGGGGGGGGGGAGTATCTGTTGCAGGTAATTGCCAGCCAGGAACATCGTTTGATCAACGCACACTGAATCAATCAGGATTCAGGAAAAGAAAAACACAAGAAAGTAACGTTGGATAAACGCATGAAATCGATGTCATCATCATCGCCAGGGGTCACTCAGTGTAGAAGAGGACCAGAGGAATCAATGCAACCGTCCTTCCAAGATTCCCCCACCTCCTCCTCCTCCTCCCTCTCGGGATAGTAAACGTGCAGCACTCTGAGGCAGCGAGCCCAGCCGATCAGAAGAGGCTGCTGCAGATCAATAGTGGAAGGAAGAGGAGGAGGTGCAATGAGGGTCCATATCAGAACGGCATCAACAGGAGGAGGAGTAGGGCTGTTGTCTGGTGGAGGGGGAAGGGGGGCATAATTGAGCAAATTGCACTGACTGTCGTCGGTTTGAGGCGCGGACAGGATGGCACTGTGTTTCTTCTTGACTTCGTCCACATTCGCCTGGATCTTGTCGATCATCTCCCGAATTTCATCCACCTGCAAACGACAAAGAAATTTATACATAAAAGGGAAGCGAGGCATGAGCTCAGCATACAATTAAAGATAGTAACCACGGTGAATACAATAAATGAAATTTAACTCATTTTGGCCGCGTGCCGAATACATATGTGCGTCCCTAACAAACTAATAAATGACAATCGCTCAGATTCTTAAAATGATTCCTCGCTGAGAGAATCGAACATTTATTCAAAGAGAATTTCGGAGAACGCTAATCGAAACATTCCCTAGCAACGGGTATACAAGCAACACAGCTTTTTCAAGCTTTGCAAGTGAATGGTTTATTAATACGGTAGCCACTAAGCCGGCATGATATATTCAAGTCACGGCGTACGTCTCGTCTTATATACATCTCCCGTGGGGGTGAAGGAGGCAGATCACGACATCACAAGATGGTCGAGACGAAAAAACATGCAGGGATTGTACAAAGGCATGTATCCTAAGTATACTTGTTATGCATGAGAGATGTCGAGAGGTTTGGCGAAGGAAAGCAAAAGTATGCAAGCGGACAATAGAAAGCGATGATGTTATGCGCACGAGAGGTGAAAAGGGGAGAGGGAACGGAGGCTGTTATGCAATCGCTCATTGACCCTGTGAACCTTAAATCGTTGCATCATCAATGATCGAGTAAGCAAACAGAAAGATCTGGAGAAGGAGGCTGAAGCAACTCTGCTTTTACGGCTCCACCTACACTCTCAGAAGAGTTTTCATATCAATAGATCTCAAGGGCTAATAAGCCTCATTTGCATACACTACCATGGTCAGTAGCACACAGCACCTGGCCTTGTTTTACAGTCGGGCAGCACAGCAGACCAACAACCAAGAAATGAGTTCACAAGCAAAATGCCTAAACAGAGGCAGATCTTGACGACCTTGGGAAGAACTGGATCGCTGCATGCGGGCAGTTTAACCAACATAGCTACTTTGCGCACAACAAGAAGACGAAGAAGTGGGCGTCTCTAGAAGGACATTAATCAGACTAATCTCTCAGAAGAAGGAAGCATTAGCTCGAATACCTTGATCTAAATATGGACAATAAACAATGACGGTTTCAGCTTGACTTGGCCAATAATTGGACAGCATCAAGTGCTGTAAGACGTAACACATGCACGCAACCGCCGACGTAATGACGACTGCATCCTCTCGTTCGTTGCTGCATGCAAACACATCTATAATACATGGTAGGGGCATGCCTCCGCCATTCGCTTCAATATGCTCGCATTGACTGGCAGCATTCGGGTCAGTTATCGCGCCGTATGTTCATTGAACAGCGTGCGTCATGTTTGGCCCAGTACGGCCGCGGCGGCGGCGGCGGCTGTAATCTATTTCTCTGCGGTCTCTGGTGACACCACAGGCGCTCAAATGCGGCTCAAAGCCGATGTACAAAAGCGATATCGGTTACATAACAAGACAATCCAATAGGCGTGTTTATCGAGTGTGATTAATTCCGACACTGCCCAGTAGCGATGCTCCATCCAGAGATATGCCAGCCATCCGATTCTGTGGCAATTAAATAACTTATACTAATGACAAATAATTTGTTCTTTTTTGACATAGTACTAAAGACCCTAAAGTGGAAGAAACGCCATGAAACGGGGGAGGAAGAGCCCACGTGACCAGATGCCTCATCATATCCTCCTTCAGCTCTGACTCATCTGCCAATCATCAAGGACCCTCTTCAGAGCATGAATTTCTGGGGCTTCATAATGACTGACTCACGTCTAGGCCAGTGGGTCAAGGCACTCCCTCCTCCCTTACTATATGTATGCGCATGCGTACTAGTCTGCATACTGCATGCATTGAACCTGTACCATACATATGCTCAGTGGAGGTTCAAGGTTAGATCAAAATTCGGGAAATGAGTAAATTATCCTT
This sequence comes from Capitella teleta, assembly GCA_000328365.1. Lineage (NCBI taxonomy): Eukaryota > Metazoa > Annelida > Polychaeta > Capitellidae > Capitella > Capitella teleta. The sequence goes on from KB310915.1 coordinate 338,729, forward strand.
TTTATATCATGGCTAAACATCTACAATGGCAGCATTAGAGGAAACACGCCAACACACAACTCATGAATTGAAAGAGGGACGCATGTATAATTATACACTTTGATAGCTGACCTCCCCCAAGTTGAAGACTAATATTATTTTGAGGACGATCAACTCAGACAAAGGAGAGTTAACTTTCCATCACAACTGGACAATGACTGACAATCGTTCCTCACGCAGCATCAGCAAAATTGTGCGTTCAGCGGAGAAAAGCGCTTTTGCTATGAATGGCCTTGTACGGTGATTGTGTTTGTCTTGGCTTGATAGTTCGCCTCATTGAGGCGAGGCAGTTCTGTAACGCAGGTTGCAATGAGGAGCGGCTATTTAATGTGGTCTTCCGTATTACATAATGTATGAGAGCATACAGAGGATTACATGAATAGCATCCAGGCAAGAGAAAGAGATTCTTCACTGAGCTGTGATCCTTAAGCCAATCATCATGATGAGAGATCTAAGCAAAGCGAGCTGTGACTACTAATCCTCGAAGCAGTTGCAGATTACGCCGCCTCATGGCATGCAATTCACGCAACTTCATGAGACGCAGCGTCAAACAAAGAATTCATAATGAGTTCTTGATGAAACCTCAGATGAAGAGAGGAAAACTAATAAATGTTGCCAGGCTTATAATTCATAAGCATTGATTTTCAGTTTCATGTCTGTTTTTCCTAACACGTTTTCCTACGCAAAGTTAAGTTGATTTGGCTGAGTGCGTGGTCACTTTTTGAATTTCAGAATCACAGCACTAGTATGCAAGATAATAGCCTAATTTACTAAGCAAAATCGCAGTAGCAATGAGAGACATTCCAAAATTGAGTGCAGGAAATAATGAGTGAGCAGAGAGGTCACTGACCTGAGCAAAAAACTCATCCATGAATCCTCCACTGTCCACGGGAACGGCCACCTCGTCACCTTCGTCATCGTCACTTTGAGCCTGAAACCAAATTGAAAAAAATCATTCAATTGAACAGTAATTATTATATCGAGATATTTCATAATTGTCATTAAATAGTCAGACCAATTATTATGAGAAGATGAACTTGAAGGAGTTAAAAATCATACAATGCTAGCATGGCCAAGAGCTACCAAAGAGTGCATACAAGTCAGTGGTACCTGAATTAAAGGAGTGAAATGGCCTCACGAAATGCATTCAACATTGGATGCTAATCAATAATATTAACATCATGAATATGGCAAAATTCTAACAGGCAAATATTCGTCCAATTAGCTAGCCTTTTTCCCACTTTTGTTCCCCATTAACACATTACAAGGAACTGCCTAAAAACCCAGTCAGACTTTAAACAAATTAGCCCACTCATGAATTCATTTGCACATCTCCGAATCATTGATCAATTTACTGTGGCGGGCAGAGAGAGAGGGGGGTGCAATCAGTTCAAACTGAGAACTCCATCAACAGAGAGATGGGCCACTTGTACATCCACACCCTGTCATGTCGTGTAGTGGGCTGAAACTATCCCGATGCCAGTGTGGATAATATAGATATTGATCCATTTAGAGAGCACTTTTTCCTGTGTCCTCAGAGTTATAAAATTACTCATAATAGCGCCATGACATTCCACCAATGACATGATACGAGACGCAAACCATTTGGCAGAAGGGGAAAAAAAATCAATATTTTTCCTTACAGTGGAAAACTGCAGAAACTTATTATGACAGGATTCATTGCCTGATGTGAAACAATGTTGGTATGCTTACAGGGATATTATCAGCAGTCATATTGAGTTATTGACTAAGCATACAATGTTTATCTGTCTGCTATGTGAATATTACAAGAAGGGGAACCTGGGTCAGTCAGCGCCTATCGACAATGAATGAAAGGCAACTTCCAGCAGATGGAAATGAATTTCTGCTAATGAGGGGTTCGTGTAGAAGATGATTATCAGATTAACAAGAGAATAATTAATAACCATGATTAAATATTTAATTCAGCATCGTATGACAACCTTAGATATGGGTCTCACATTCCCAATGGAGTGATGGGGTTTTACGGCTCCACCCAATCCGATCGGATGATACGGGTGCCAGAACAGAAGGCCCGGGACCGGGGTTTCCCCCTACTCTTATCGATAAATCCCAAGGGTTCTTTATCCTGCATACCACCATAGACAGTAGTACACAGCGCCCGGCCTTGTTACGCAGTTGGGCAGCACTGCAGAGTCACCGAAGTATTAAAATTATAATGAATTACAATTATCATTCACAATCATAACTCCCGTGGCCTGATCGGGTCTCGAACCCGGGACCTCGACCCCCACGGTCGACATAGGATTGTAGTCAGCGGTTTAACCCACTGAGCTATCGGATCACACCACACACATTCCCAATGGAAGAAATCAATGGATAACCAAATAGCGGTTTCTTTGACACCTCTTGTGTACTCTAATCTTGTCACTTATTCAATATTGATTGTTACATGGATGTGTGATTACTTGTAAGATAGTGAATGCAAATTGTTGCTCACATTCACTGACATGCTTTTCCACTAAAACATTCCCTATTTCTTGAGAGGCAAAAAAACAATGGTAGCAAAATCATTGATTTTTTTAAAGAAAAAACTAGACCCACATTGTAGAAAGAATATTGTTTAATAAAAAAAAATAAAAAAATAAAAAAATGAAAAACTGGCATTTATAATTTTACTATTTTCAAACTCACAGGACATTCACATGGACAACGTCAACAGTTTAGAAGTGATTTCCAATTTCTCAAAAGCATTCACACAAAAATATCCCTTCTGCTCATGCCTATCAACAGCCTTGCTGCATCTGTAATACTACAAGATCAATGAGAAATTGGCAGCAATTGTGCATTTTAAGATCAGTGGATCAATGAACATCTGATACCAATCGTGGGCGGGAACTGCTACACAGCCAGGAGGTGTTTTCCTCTTTTAAATAATCTCAGAACTCAAGAAAACATTCGGCCCATATGCCACCAGGTGTGCTCTCTCGCCTACGGTCTATCACAAAAAATAAATGCAAGAAAAAATATGTCAAACAATACTGTAAAACAGGAAATTTTTGCAGTTTTATGCTCAGGCCATTATTCTTGGCATCAAGCATAGAGTCAAACTATGAGATAACCCAGAAACATCTCGAGTGCATTTAATGTTCATTTAATGTTCACGGTCGATCGTGACCACAAAAGTACTGTAGAACAAGAAATTTTCACGCCGCGGTATATCCGCGGTCATGATTATATGACACCATTCTTGACCGTAAATAAAGGCCTGAGCCATGAAACCATGAAATTTGCAGTTTGCAAATTTCCTGTTTAACAGAAACGAAAGTTTAAAAAATTCCCTGTTCTAGAGTACTTGTGAATCAGTGCTCAATTCAAAAGAAGAGAGGACGTGGAAAATCCTGGAATTTCACAGAAAATAGGCCATGAATAAAACATGTTTCACAATGTATGAACAGATACGCACATCCTGTAGATTTTCATAGAAATTTAACTCTCCCAAAATAGTGCAAATTAATTTAAATATTTGACTTTCAATAAAGCTATGAAAGTTATAACTTTATGCCATATTTAAAATTCTGTGACAGAAGGGAGGTGAAGAGTGACTAGAGAAGATTATCCAAATAGTCAAGAAAAGGCTAAGAGCGACAAACACATCAGAATATTCAGAAAGAAAATAAGAGGCACAACTCCATTGCAATGGCTAGAGTGACTCCAGCCTTAGGAGGTGTATAGAATTAGACTGTGATGGCTGAATAATGACTGATGACTAGAAAGAGGTATGCTATAAGACACCTAGCAAGATGGGGTTTTATGGCTCCACCCAACACATTTGAGTGGTACAGGAACCAAAATGGAAACACAGGACCAGGGATTCCCTCTACTGTTATCAATAAATCCCAAGGGTTCTTATCATGCATGCTACCATAGGCAGTAGTACATAGCGCCCGTGTTACACAATTGGACAGCACTGCAGAGTCACAAAAGAATTATAATTAAAAGGGATTACAATAACAATTACAATTCACAATCATAATACCTGAAGTTCGATCAGGTCTCAAACCAAGGACCCTGACATCCACGGTCTGCATAGGATAGCAGTCTGCCGGTCAAACCAAGTGAGCTACTGAGTTTTTAAATACCATGCGTATAGAATTAAGAATAGGCTATAATTATGATATAGGACTATAAGGATAACCCAGAAAAATGGTATTCCCCTTAGAAAATGGGCAAGAATCTGAGGAAATGACAAGACAGCTTTCAAATGCGTGGAAGCAAATGTACGACGGTTGATAACTCAAAGATAGTCAAAAGTAGTGGGTACAGAGGGAATTGGAACAGTTCAGGAAAGACAGTCAAAGAGATCAGGGGATCGAATGAGAGGATCTGAGAGGATCTCGATTCGGATCTGTCAAAATCTCAGGTCAACTTACCGCCCGTAACGCTGCTAATCGATCTTTGGTCATCTTGAAAATTTATTAAAGACTAGTATACAATAGCAGCAATAGATAGGTAACGGCTTTTCAAACGTAAACGGCATATATGTCTACATTTCATGCAAAAATACAAAAATCAATAACAAATTTTAATATTTCTCGGTCTAAGTCGAAGCCCACCAGTGCGCAGACTCAGAGGGACTTCCCACTTCCTCTATGATGTCATTCGTGCTCACAAAAGCCCCAAAGCCTGTGCGCGCTTTCCTTCACAAGGCGCGCTGAATCGGGTTATGCAATGATAACTGAAAGTGAGCACTCTGATCCACCTCAATATCTTCCACTGTTCTTTATTGGTTCATTATAAAAAAAGATTCGAACAATGAAGAGCATTGAAACAAAAATAGATTAGCTGTTCAGATTTTAGTCCAAACAATTAAATCAGTGCATGCAACATCAATGGCATAGCAACAGTGCATACAGTTGATACAGGGGATTTCAAAATTTATGAGCATGTTGGCCAATGACACGAAAATATTTAGAAGGATAGAGGCAGGAGAATAATTTGAGGAACTCCAATACCTTACCTTCGGTTACCTTAGGCACTACTAGTCGAAGGTTGAGTACTCTTAGGCCAGATCCTTGCGACTTTGCACAGGTGGTGCCATTCAGAGATTCATAATTGGGTGGTTGCAATGGCACAATGTCTGTCTAATTTGTTCTTTGGTGATTGAATCAGATACTTGAAATTCGACCTGTCTGAATAAAATCTTCTGTTCTGACATAACTGAATAAAAGAATTCTTTAAAAAAAAAAGAAAGTTTACAGTGCTTCTGGTCAAAGAATTCCAATCATGTATAATCCTGAGTGAGAAAGATCTCCTCGATCATTGGCCACGTTTAACAAACATTTGACCTATCTTTAACAGAATAATTACCATAAAAATAATATATCCCGCTTAGTCTATGTTAGTACTTGAACAGATGACAACCAAGTAACGACATGTGCAGGCGGCCAACAACGTCTGTTCAAACTCGTTATGACACTTCATGGGTGACAACAGACAACGACCCTGCCATCTGAAAACTCATCCACTCAAACACAGAAATTCAGCAACTTCTTTGTTTCCAAGATCCTTAATATTCAATCTCGAATCCCTGTCACCAATGATCCCGTGTTTTCTGATCTTGCCCCCGGTGATATCTCACTCATCAACTTTTTTCTTGTCACGCAAGATGAGCTCTCCCATCTGATCAAACCATCAATAAATAAACAATGTGACCATAATCCAATCCGAACCATTGTTCTCAAAATGGTGATTCCTGAATTGAGCCCGATCATACTCTGAATCATCAACACCTCTCTTGCCAGTGGGGCATTTCCTGACCAATGTAAAAAAGAACTTGTATTGAGCAAAGATACTCCATTTACAACTGAAAGAACCTCCTTGAACCTAACAAAGGCACACCGCTGCAACCACAAAACCGAGACAGCTTTTTTACCCATCCATACGGACACTAACAGTGCAATCGGTGATCACTTGGTTATACTGATAACCATGTTTGATCTTTCCGTCGCCTTTGACATAATTTCTCACAAACTTCTCCTGTGCTCTCTAATGTTAGTTTGTGTCCAAAGAAGTGTCCTTGGGTGGTTTGAAAGCTACATAAAAAACGCACCGAATGTGAAAAAGTCCACACGTGACGCCGGTCGCGACTTCCTCATGGTACACATCCTCCAGCTTGTTATCAATGAATAGTTTGATGAGCAGCGCATTGTAAGAAAATCAATCAAAGTCGCTCGCAAAATCGTAGGCCACTTCAAGCACTCCTTGAAAGCCTGCGAGGAGCTGGGTCGCTACCGAATCCAGCTCAACCTCCCGAAACACAGCATACTGCAGGATGTTAAGACAAGCTGGAATTCCACTCTGATCATGATTCACCGCCTGAAGCAGCGCCAGGCAGTCCTACTCTATGCAGCCGATTATCCGTCTGTAGGATCCCTGTCATCCAACCAATGGACCATCCTGAAGGCAATGACGCATATTCTCGGCCCATTCGACGAGATAACAAGGGAACTGAGCAAAGCATCGGCGACCGCCAGCTTCATGATTCCCACTTTTTGAATGCTGCTGCGCATGTTAGAAGATATGGCAGATAGCGGCGTTGGTACTCTACGGGCAGCACTCATCAGCTCCCTCAAGCGTTGATTCAATGATGTCGAAGAAAACACAATGCTCAATGTGGCAACCTTTGTCGACTCTAGGTTCCGCGACCAGTTCTTTGAGGCACCTGATACCACCATGTCTGCTGTCAAGGCAGCCATCAGAGACGGTGATGCTGTCCCCGTCCCCCCCTCCGAGACGCAGCGCAACCCCCAGCTGAAAAGAGAGCTAAGACAGGCAATTTTTTTGGGATGGACTGTCATCATTCATACATCATTTACAAATATCCGCGTATCGCCGAGAGACTCCAGCAGAACATTTGCTCGACCCGCTTGCGTGGTGGGCCATGAACCACACCCGTTTCCCTCTCTTGGTTGCCTCTGCCCGCCCCCGAGAATGTAGAAATGCTCGTCTTCCTACAGGATAATCTCTGCGCTGAAGACTTACAGTGAAGAATTAATGAAATAAATAAATTGATTCAAATAAAACTGATGACTCATTTCATTTTCATGCATAATCATAATCACAGGGTTTGTTGCTGATCACGTACTCCCAAAATAGAATGATTAGCATATATTTAATAGATGGCACAGTGAGGCTTAAACTTGGGAAAAAATTGACAATTGGATTTGTCCCTATGACAACCTCTGGTATGAGGGAGAGAGATAAAATGCTCACCCTGGATACTCAGACCTACACCTACACCTACACCCAGACCTTTTTTTTTTTTTTTTTTCAAAATCCCAAATGATTCGGCTTTGGCTTCTGCTTGGCTGAATAATGAACTGCCAAAGATTCGGTTTCAGCGATTCGGCCTTTTTCACGATTTGGCTCTAGTTTAAATGTTTAATGCGATTTTGATGCTGTTTCAGTTTTTTGATTGCTCACTCAAATGAGCAAGCTGTGTACAATTTTGCCGGTATTATCCCCATATATGGTCACGTATAATTGAAAAGTATCAACACACTCAAAAATGACAAGACTTTCTGGCTATAAAATTCCGCTCAAATTGTCGGGCATTTTATGATCCGGATCGAATTAAGCGATCACCCTCAATTTTGGATCACATCATTGAAAAGCATTATTGGACAACTTGATACACCAATTGGTCTGAAATTGAAGAACTGCTAAGGTATGGGTTCAATGAGAAAACAATTGCGGGACAAATGGGTATCACAAAGGGAACGGTCAACAAGAACTTTGAATGGCATCACCAGACTGGAAGACGAACACAGACACCTCGACCAAGTCGCCCATGAAAGTATCCAGGAATAAACGATCCAGGCTGGCCTGTGACCCAGGAGGCTTGTTTGAAAGCCCCTGCTCACCAAAAGACACCGGATGCCTAATGACAAAATATTGCATTCAGCAATGGGGCCTGTTTGAGTTGTACAAGCAAGATGACAGAAGCGGGGTGCGATGGCACAAATGTGAATCGTATCCTGAGACGTGTGTCCATCCCGGAGTTCAATTCGGCAGTCTTGGACTAACAATTTGGGCAGCTTTCCATAACCTGACAAAATCTCCAATCTGGAAGAAAAAAAAATACTTCCATTTGCTAGGGAGACCTTTTGTGAGAATGTTTTGCTTCAAGATGACAACTGTCCATGCCACAAAGCCAAAAAAATCCAGAAAATCCTCAATTTTGAAGATGTGAATCGTCTCCCTTGGCCAGCTTGCAGTCCAGATATGAATCCCTTTGATGCATTGTGGGCGAACCTTTCCACACAATTGATCAACAGGGAGGGCCAGCCAATAAACCTGGATGAGTTGTGTTATTGTCTGACAGAAGAGTGGGATGCTATCCCGGGGAAACTTTTCACTCCATTCTCGATGGGATACCTCGAAGAATTCCGACTCTGTACAACTTCCGTGGTGATTAAAATCACTGGTAAACATGCCAAAGTCATGGTTATGCAATTCTGAATAAGTTTCCTTATTTAAATTGTTCTCCATTTGATCAGTAGGCTGGGATGTGAATTAACGCAATGTCACATGAAAACCACAAAATGCTATCATTTCAGGGTATCTATACAATTTTGGTAGTACATCTTCATACAATCAAACCACAGTAATATTGGGGAACCAAAATACGGAAAAATGGTTCGGTATAATTTAAAACAAATCCGACACAAATCCATTCTCAATTAAAGAAGTTAGGGCTGATTGAATGCATGAAGAAATCATTGAATTCCTCAAAGAATAAGTATTCCATATTAAATGTCAAGTCTGTATCTCAAGGAATCATAGTCTTTTTTTTTTTTTTTTTTTTTTAGCCATCTCATAGCAAATCACATAATATTTTACTATTGAATGTTCCTTTTACTCGATATCACTTTCTTTATTCTACTGCTTTTACTTTTACTGCTTCACGTTTATGGAATCAATCGCCTTATCACATTAGATCTGCTCAATCATTGTCTGTTTTTAAATTGAAATTGAAAACTTTACTTTTTAACAGAGCCTATTCTTAAACATTCAATTTAATATGTTTTACTTAATATTCCATTTCATTATTATTTTCATTTACTACACTTTGTGAACTTCTAACATACGGCAAATGCGTTTTAGAGCACTTTTGGTGGATTTTACTCTTTTCAAAGATATATTTTATTTATTATTCATTATTTATTTATTATACAGAGTGGACCAAAAGTTGTCTATCTACCCCATATTAAAGATCACAATGCTTATAAATGGTGCTATGCGTTTCTGAGAAAGTGCAACAAAACAGATTGCTTTGTAAAAAACATAGAAAAATTGGAGAAATAAATACTTGGTATGGTTAGTCTAACACGCCATGCTGCTATTCCTATAATGTTTTTTTTTATTTCATCAGCATTTATGGTTATTTATGTTAATTAATAGAAGGCACTCATCATTCCGCGATATTTCAACTTTTGGTGGAAAACAGGTAGTTTTTTATAATTGATACGTTTTAACCAATTTTGGAGTTTTTTTTAACATGGAGTAGATAGACTTATTTTTGGCCAACTCCGTATAAGGTTTAAGATTTTAAAGATAGGTTACTTATTTCAATAACCACCCTGTATGTTTCTTGTGTTATCTGAGCATTAGGATGACTATGACACCATAACGTGCATAATATCATAACGTACCCGGAAGCTTCTTGTTCGGTCTGTTAAATATTCGTGACGTCATCTTTCGCGCCATAACTGGTTTGAACTGGATTGTGGGATGCATTCTCTTCCGTACGCCATTGCCAGCAGACGAGGTAAGAGATATTGGATCCGAACGAAATCTCGGCCATCCTTGGATTTACAGGGATTGTTGATGAAATTTATTCTGCAGGATTGTTGGTGAAATCACGAAATGGGTTTATTATTTGCGTTCGATTTGTGATATAATCTTATCTGATTGGATTATTTTGCGTTCTACATTCGATCTTTGATTTTCTCTTGTCATCCTGTCATTTCGACACTCGTGATTATTTAAACTCTAGTGCGTAAGGGTTTCGAACGTTTGTGACACCACTCAAGGCATAGAAGTAATGTTGTTATCCATTTGGTCTGCTCATGAGTTGAATACCTTGAACTTACGTTGATATACTTGTTTTCGCCGGTATTTATCTTAATTATCGGTCAGGGGGATTATCTTATCGGTCACGTTGACCCCCCCCCCCCTAATTCTCAAGTGAAAGTGGTATTGTGCAATCAATCATTAATTCAATAATTGTATCAGCGATTAACTGGTTTTCGGCGGTATTATCTGGTATCACTATCGTCGACATTTTTAAAAGAACACAATGGCATAATTAGTATGGATCATAGGATGTGAAAAATTCAAACGGATCATTCTGGCTTCAATGAATGATTCACTCATTTGGAGTTACTGGTTATCTTCATAATAGTTATTCACTGAAGTCTTTGGATCATATTCCTTATTCTCAAGGACATTGGCAGGATACCTGGTCACATGAATCTGGACTAAGCTAACTTCTCAAAAGCCCTTTCACTGAGTCTGATTAGCTGAAGTCTGAAACCATTTTTGATTAGTGAGTTTATCAAGTTGAGTATTTCAATTTTGAAATATATAAGTGCCAAGTGACAGTGTTCATTGTTCTGGAAATAGTAGGTCGTTTCATTCACAAGATTCATTTAAAGCAACAACAAAAATTTGAATACTTGTCGGCTGTTAAATTCACAAATTACACGGTTCTCTTCATTATCAGGCATCAGTATTATGGTATTTTTTAAAAAATCTTTAATTCTGTAAATTTCTTTTCAGATTCCAATTGAACAAGGCAGACATGGCTCAACCCGATCCTAATATCGCAACTTTCAAGGTGAGCTCAAGTTTCAATCATCTAGACTCTTGGCTGATATTAATGGCCCATATTAGACCATGGAAAGGAAGTTTAATTGTGTGAATTTTTTAGCTGGTGCTTGTTGGTGATGGTGGCGTGGGCAAGACAACCTTTGTGAAGAGACATTTGACTGGAGAGTTTGAAAAAAAGTACATCGGTGAGTGCTCATTTGGAAATGACGATTGATGCTTATAATCTATGATCATAGCGACCCTCGGTGTTGAAGTGCATCCATTGGTATTCCACACCAACCGAGGAGCTATTCGCTTCAACGTGTGGGATACAGCCGGTCAGGAGAAATTCGGCGGTCTCAGGGATGGCTACTACATTCAGGGCAACTGTGCCATCATCATGTTCGATGTAACTGCTCGTATCACATACAAGAATGTTCCCAACTGGCACAGGGATTTGGTGCGAGTGTGTGAGACCATCCCCATTGTACTCTGTGGCAACAAAGTTGACATCAAGGACCGCAAGGTTAAAGCTAAGAGCATCGTGTTCCACCGAAAGAAGAACCTCCAGGTTTGTGTCCTGTATGCTGTTGTTGGGTTATTTCTCAAAGTTGGCTCTTCTGTGTGCAGTACTATGACATCAGCGCCAAGAGCAACTACAACTTTGAGAAGCCTTTCTTGTGGCTGGCTAGGAAGCTGACCGGAGAACCCAACCTGGAGTTTGTGGCCATGCCCGCTCTGGCTCCACCTGAGGTTCAAATGGACGCTGCTATGGCTGCCAAATATGAGGAGGAACTGAAGGTGCGTCATCTCTAGATCCATTAGATTTGCACTCATTAAATTCTTGCGTTATCAGGTTGCCCAGACCACAGCCCTGCCTGAAGAGGAGGACGATTTATAAACTGCCATCTGCCTCCTCCCGTGTTGTCATCTCCAATTCATGTACTTCGCATTTATTGGGCGCCCTCGCCTCAAGCATCCCTTGTTTAATCTCCCCCTTCTCATTGGCTCTTCCCTATTTCACCCCCTGGGAGAAATTCCTTTGTCCCCGTTTTTCATTTTCTTAAAGAGAATGCTGCTGCATTGTTGGAGTTGTGCAAGTTTCCATGAAAATGATGCGCATGCATCGTTACTTTCTATATCACAGAATGAGCTATATTTATTTGTAAGCTTCTCTAAGTATGAATGATAATTATATGGCCCATATTGTGACGTATATGGGGGACATGGTCTTTAAAAAGTTTCGGTTCATGGGATTCCCATATTTTTTGGTGTTATCGGGAATTTGAGGGAAAAAAAATCATCTACATATTTTCTCTATATCATTATCATTCATTCGTCATTTTGTTCATGCTCTTTGTCTCTTCACATGATTGTACAAATAAAAAGTTTTGATATGACTGGATATTCCAGTTGCATAGTGATTTCTTGTGATCCGTCATGTTCCCACTGCCTTCTAGAATTAAGGAAGTTCTTCTTAATTCATTTTGTTCAAACAAGTGTGTGGTTGTCAGGGGAGTTGTTCTAAGTTCCATTTATGTTTACAGTAATAATTATACATATAGTGATCACATGTAACTGATGTCTTGTAAGCTTGTGTTTACACTGATCGTGAAGTCCATAATACTTTCATATGGAAAGTGTTTCCAAAGGATTATTAGATGGGTTAAACCTTTGTATCGGTTTCCAACAGTCCTCAATCTTCTTTTTTTTTTATTAGTTCGCATGACATCATGCTGTAGTAAGTGTTGTATTATGGCGTGAGCGAACAAATGGCATGCTGGTGTCTGAACTGAACTTTACGATAATATATGTGGTAAATTGAGGAGGTTGATACATGTACAATTCTAATTATATATAATTTTATTCGTGAAAAGAACTCACATTTTATGGCGATGAACAGTGGAACATAACGAACAAAAAAAATAAGAAAAAGTACATGTATATGGTGAGTTTACCCGCTGGAACAAATATAAAATAGAAACAAGTTAATATCTTCGTAAGATAAATTCATAGAGCTGTATGATGGTATATTAAATGATTTACGATTTGCCTTCAAACTTGGGCATTGAATTTTGCTTTGCAAAATATCACAGATCACTTCTTAGGTCAGGTCACAAGATTTAAGTCCTTTTGTATCAGGACTCTGGAAAATAACCGGATTGTCCGAGCAGAGATTGAATGGGCTGAGATATCGTTTTTCCCAACGAGCATCAACCGTTTTGTTCACATTACTCGATGCATCTCGATCGTTTGTCCGTGTCCAATGCATTAGGTTGTTCTGGCTGCTAACCATGAAATCATTGTAATGAGTTGAAGGCAAGCGAGAGTATGCCCTCTCACCACTGGATTGTTGCATGCTTTTCATCATGTACATGCGGCTCATCGCTCATAATATGTCTGTAAACGGGCCGCTTGTCACATCTCCGAAACCAACGTCTCCTTCCCTGCCTCGGCGATGTTAAAATAACACAAAGTTTGTCGTTATGCCCTAACCCTCGGTGTAAAAGCGGATTTTCCAAGCGTGAATGTCTCTTTCCCTGCTTCAATTTATTGCACCTTTATGCTTTCTATATACATGTAGGTGTAGGCTGTGTCATGCGAAGTGTTTTATTATTCTTGTTGGAGGTAGTTTTCCGACTCCTCACTGCTCTCATGGCTTCAAACAAAGTGCAGTGTTTTTGTCCACCCATCTTATGACATAGGCGAATTCTGATAATAATACCCGAATTAGAAGCTAAACAGACTTACTAAAAATCAAAACACCACAGTTCCACTTGCGATAGTTTCAATTTGTAAAGATTATTGGCTGATCTCTTTCTCACTCACTTATTATTTACCTATTCTTTATTTTTTTTCTTAAATTCCATATATCGCCTTGTTTTTATTTCCACCCCCGCCGTAAAACACCAATTTCCTTTCACCCCCCCCCCCCCATCCTGGCTTTTTCATCTTTTCCACAATATTATAGATTTATCTCAGAATTGGCTTGTATAGTAATCATGATTATTATTATATGTAATAATGGTGATTGATATTTCACCAAGATATCAATGTCTTTTGAATGCCTACTAGGAGGATTCATGGTTTGGCTGTGATTTAAAAAAAAAAAAAAAAAATGCGCGTCAGTAACGATATGAAATTGACGGGTATGACTGGAGCACTGTGTATGCATGTAATACTACTTATAGCCCCAAGCAGGGACCAACCTTAACCATGTATAGATTGGTGTGTTTCGTAGCTTTCGCCTGCAAAGCATATACTTCAAGAATTCAGCATTGTAATATCCTGTCATTGTGGTACATATGCATTGCGTTTGGACAAAAGTGAAAAGCGGTACCGAAAATTATTTTAGGAACACACGATTCATTCGGATTTCGGACCTACTTGTTAGATAGTACGTGTGAGAGGCTCATGCAACCACCAAACTTCCGGATTTATCATTTCAATATCGTACATACAAACACAGAATAGCATACACTAGTCACTGTCACCTGGTAATTTGTGGAAAATACAAAAAATAACTGAAACAAGAATAGTTCAAGGCACTGGAACAAGTCTTTCGAAATGCATGCAATAGTGTGACCAGTGAAATGAATGAATCCACCATCATCAATGGATAAATGTAATCTGTAAAATGTTCCTTTCACACCCATCACAACCCCTCAGCAGCCGTCATGTTGATGTAACAAGGAGGGACAAACGTTGATGGGCTTGTAAGCTCCTTCAGCGAACTGAACGTGGTGGCCGCGCCACCTCCAATACCCAACACTATGATAAAAATGCACATCGCTTTATGCCACACCGGTATTTTACTGAAATTATATTAAAAAAAAACATACATCAATCACACAATTCAAGTTGCAAGCAGCTGCTGTTCTCACTGTTCGTACCATTCGCTTTCTCGTGAGCATATCCTCAAATACATAACACAGGGAACTACGAAGCTCAGCATGGTGACAGATGTCCCTCCGATGAAATCCAGGAGACCGCCAAAGTGAGGAATACTTTCGGCAGTAAACAGACAAAGACCTACCAGTAAGGTTCTAACCAAGCATCGCCGCCATCCAAATGCTGTACAAAATACGAGTCCACATCTCATTTGATAACAGTCCCACGCAATGTTTACTAACTTGGTGGGATTTTGAGAACAGACTCGACATCTTGTGACCAGGGGTTAAGGATAATGATGAAGGCCGTCAATAAGTGCAGGGTTAAGATAGCTTCCGCTGTTGCTCGAAGCCAGTCATTAGGTAGTTGTTGAAGCATGTTAGCGGTAAGTTCATCGCCATACAGAAAAAAAGCCATGGCTGACACCGGTAGGTACATTGCCAGCAACACTGCAAATTAAATTGAGAATGATCACAAAATTACCATGTGGCAGACCATATACTCACCACCAAACGAAAGATACGACACATACGGGAACTTTGTCGGTTCTCGCATATCCTGTTGTACAGTTGGAAACAGATTCACTCCTCCAAACGAAAACAATATGGCACCGAATCCTAAGAAGAAAGATTCAAACGTTGGCGTGTCAATCGTAGCTTTGCGATCAGGGTGCTGTGTCTTGTCCCGAATCATGGATGCGATAATGATGACGATGGCTACGGCTGTTGCAGTGGCAGCACACAGTCCAATACCTCTACGAATTGATATGGGACGATAGCACTTGCATTTAAAGAGGTCTTTTCGATATTACGGAAAATCCTTGGGAGAACCAGCCCAGGTGAATGGAACAAGAAACACAGCCAGGATGATGAGTATGAAGCAGAATGAGAAGTGCACTTTGGCTAAATCCAGCAAAGATTGGATGTTCTGGGCGGCCATCAATAGGAAGACGGTACAAACACCGTATGACGTCAGGTTAATGTTCGCTGACACGAAATATCTGCGTGGTGCAATTCAATGTGTGTGTTTTTAAATACGGAATTTGGAAGACACCGACCTCATTGGCTTTCCCCAGGCGTATTCCCCAATTGTAGGATATGCAGAGGTGAGTTGGCCTCCGATAAACGCTTCTGGGTTCCTTTCCCTCATGACCAGCCAGCATTTACTTAACATACTTCCGCTGACTGCGCTCGCAACTGCAGACAAAACCATGATGGCGATGCCACTGTATCCTGCAGGGATTAATCAAATGAGTGCATGAAACAAGCGACTGGGAAGTTTGACACAAACCTGTGTTTACGAGACCCAAGGGAAGTGCCAAGACGCCACTGCCAGCCAACTCACCCACGACGAACACCATCGCTGACCACACGCCCAGGCCATCGGTGCGTCGACCTACTGTGATCTGGAATCAAGGAGAGAAATTGTCGATATCAGATTATATATGAATGCAAACTTTTACCGGCATTAATTTATCATCATTATTTATTTCATTGGTTTAAAGATATCAATATTCTAATTATTTAGTAAATTCGTGCTAGAGACTTCATCTGGGTTAGCCGTTTCGGAGGAAAAGACCCCAAAAGAAGGCGAATCTCAAGGATACGTGACTACGTGCACATCTTTTCATGGTGAATCTATGGTCAGAAAAAAAACACAGAGCGCCATGATTGATGGTCAGATATGCTGTATATCTAGCCTCACCGCCTTAGTGGACTATCCCTGATCATACCACTCACTGAGTCTGCCAGACAATCAGCCTTGTGTACATGTATTTGAGTTCAAAATCCGTGCATAATGAACGCGTGTAAATAGACAACTTGCAATACAGGTCAGGTCAGGTCAGAAGATTTCAGTCGTTTTAATTGTATCAGGACTCTGTAAAAATAATAACCGGATTGTCCTCGGAGCAAGAGAATAAATAATAAGTAAATACAGGTAAATGAAAACGTTATGACCTTTTTTCACTGATTCATTATCATAACGCAACGTTATGAAATGGCTCAGGATGCACACTGTAGGCCAATTCAGCGACCACCTGTATTAAGCGACCGTTTGAATCGGTCCCTGGAGTGATCGTATAAAACAGACACAAACAGCGCAAATTTTATGGGTCTAATTATCCCGCCAAATCGGTTTGGTTCACATATTTGACGCTAGTAGAGCTGCAAATGACGTCATATACATTGTATAAGACCCTGGGACAAAGGCCCAAAATTTCATTTGTTTTCCCCTTGTGTTGACCTTTATAAGAATAACACAATTATGGCCTATGTGCAGAAGCGCGATTGGGAAAGAAAATAATAATAATAATAATAATAATAATAATAATAATAATAATAATAATAATAATAATAATAATAATAATAATAATAATAATAATAATAATAATAATAATAATAATAATAATAATAATAATAATAATAATAATAATCCGTATTATCCATGTTGAACGGTCCATGATAACATCTGTCTATGCATTGTCTAACGAGCAGACGACGGCGAAACCACCAATCGTTCGGAGCGGTCAACTGGGTGTTGCACAATGTCTGTCTGTTGAACCGACAGGTCAAAGGTCACACATGCTAGCGTTTGTTATTTGTTATATTGGCTAATTTCCATCGATTTTAGTGGGAATTTACATTGTTCTAAAAGTTAATACATCTTATGTTAATATCCATTGATACTGTTCACTGGAGGTCTAAGAACTAATTGTTTTTCTGGGCTCTGAGAAGGATTTGTAGTGGTACCCATGGGGTGGAAGAGCTATTCAAGGCGCGCAGTCAAGTTCTATTTATGTTGTCTGACTCGTCTCACTTGAGTTAAAAGGTGTTTTCTGTGGCATAATCCGGTTAAGTCACTCGAAATCGATGGTTACCTTCAGACAAACAAGTGCTCGTGATTCTGAAGCCAGATAACCAAACTCGAATTCGTCTCGTCGGTCATTTGGCTCTAGAATCCCTCTAACTTCTTTATCTGAATGAAGGTAACCATCTCCTTCTCGTAACTTATCCTTTAAATATAAGGGCTGATGTAGGCTTGGAAGTTGGAAGGTCATATATATAATATAATAGAATGCATCGGATGATTCATGCAATGCTGCCATTTGATTACCATGCCAGCAGGTGTTAAAGAAAATTCATTAGAGCCCTTTTAGTCAATAGATTCAATTTGAACAACGAGGCCTTATCGGGGCGACCAATCGATTGCCTCAGCAGCCATTATGTTTACAAGAATACGATGAATGGATAAATGTCAGTTAGTGTGTCAGCTGGAACTCTGGCACCAATAACGCATTTAATCATATGGCAAATTGTTATCAGCCTTATTCTTAAAATGCATAATGAATTCCACGAATACGAATACAATAGTTTGTGTTTCACCCTTTTGGATGATACACGGTACATATATACAAGCCACATAATATGTACGGGAATATACAGAGTGGGTCAAAAGTAGTCTAGTCCGTGCATGTTAACGATTTCAATGCTTTTCAATGGAGCTGCGCTTTTCCAAGAAAGTGTTACACAACAGGTTTCAGGGTAAAAAGACGCAAAGAAAATTTAATGCAAGGTACGGTTAGTCTTACATTTCATGCTGCTATTCCTATTGTTTCGATTCCAATATAATCAACATTGATGCCGATTTATCTCAATCAATAGAGTCCACCTATTATTTGGCGATAGTTGTTGTTGTTGTGTGTTGTTGTTATTTTGGGTGATGCTGGTTCAGGGGCTCACCAGATTTAGCTCTTGATCAATCAACATTCACATTTAAATGTTCTCCTATCATTCATTTTTTATTTTATTTTTTTATTTTTTAAAGTTTGATATCTTAGCACAGATGGGTGCAGACTAACTTAGTACATGTAAAAGCATACCAGAGCATACCAGATATTATTTGGGAATAATTAGTCAATTTTGACCAATTTTAAAGTAATGTTTCTGTTTTTAACGTGGAGTAAGTAGAATACTTTTGGCCAAATCTGTATAATAAATGTATTCAGGCATAAATTAATTGAGTAGCCTAGGCGGCTGGCGTGGAAGTGTTTTTGCATCAATAGCTATCAAGAAGAGAAGAAGAAAAAAAAAAAAGACCGAAAGAATACTTATTTCGAGGACACACGGTCGGGCCCCCATAATTATACGCATAAACTAGATTCTTATATATCCTGGTAAATGAACCGAATGTCATTTAATACCACTACATCATTTATTATAGCAATAATCCATAAATATACGCGTGCATGGCCCCATAAACAAGCAAATAATGACTGAATCCCTTTCTTTTTTCTAACCCATTCTTTAGGTTGCATGCATGAATTTTTGCTCTTTTCCTCTCTCTTTCTCTCTCTTTCTAAATAGGGGTGGGGGCTAAAGATATGTACAGTACATGCATGTTCAATAAATACAATTGGAACGAGACGAACGAACAATTTTGGTAATTAAGATTAAACAATACAGGATCTGACCTATATTGGTCGTTTTAAAGCTGAACAGCGTATGGTCATTGGTCAATATGGTCCCAGAACGGACGGTGGGCGAGGTTACAGACTAGGGTAAAGTAATAATATGAGCTACACTGCAACAATAACGATAATTATAGTTCACTTACCAATGAAATGTGCTCCCCGGAATTCTGGCAACTCATATTGGGAGCGAGTTTGTCCGATTCCTTCGTCAGCTGATCGTCCGAGCCACTCTTTGTTTGGGGCAGAGTTTCATATTGACTGTTTTTAGTCATAGTCCTTTTTGATCATGTGCTGGCGACAATCAAGTGTTTTCCAAATACCAGCACAGATGATCGACTTAGGAATGAACTTGTAATCAGCAGGTTGTTCAGAATTCAAGATATGTTGCTTCAACGTTGGAGGCTGGGATGTGTGACGCCTTGCTGCGCGCAAACTCTGAATTGATTTTCTCGAGCATCTCCTGGTGAATATATACACAGAGAATTTATTTGATCCCTTGATCATGGAAATTGCGCTCAACTGATATGTCTAGCGGACTTTAGCCTTTATCTCAGGGGGAATAAAACTCGCACTACATGAATTCTGATGGTACGTTGTTCCCATCACAGAAAAATCATTAGGTAATGATTGAATTGTGTGTGGTTCCCATAGCCTTCAACGAATTGGGGTCTTTGACGGCTGCTCTTAGTTCTCGTTAGTTTTCATTGGTTGATCGCAACATTCCCCCCAGTATTCGATTAGTTACGGTAGTCAAGGCAACTGATGCAGAAAATTGTATCCGAATACCCGCCGAGTTTAACGGGTTAGTTAATTGCGTGTGGACATGTCGTTCTTTGCCTGCTCCGATTTTTTCTTTATTTATTTCTTTATTTCTTTATTTATTTATTTATTTATTTATTTATTTATTTATTTATTTATTTATTTATTTATTTATTTATTTATTTATTTATTTATTTATTTATTTATTTATTTATTTATTTATTTATTTTGTGGGGATGGGGTGGGTGCAAGATTTGCTCTTGATATGACCTTTTTTGTTGCATTCAATGGGTAATCATTTTGGAAGCTTACTATGGATTAAGGCGCGCTTACGCAATTACCCTTACACATTTTATTGTATTGTATTGACTTCTACACAGCTTTCGCTTATTTCAGAAAGATAAATTTCCGACCCGGGTACGGAGATCGGGAGCCAGGTACTAGTTACAATGCATAACTACCACTAGTATTTAGAACATGTTTATAGCCGAAATTAATCTGTTGGAGCATTTTTGCGATGTATATCCCGAATGGAACATTAACACAAAGTGGCACGTTCCTTTTGCACCAAAGTATACAGAAATTATTACTTACAGTCTTGCATATATATGTCACAATGAGATATTCCATGGCAGGTGATTAATTATAATCTGTCATAAAGAATGTCTCAATACTGAGATCAATAATAAATAATAAAACAACAGGGTTAGGAAATAAATCAACATGTAGGCCTACTTTCAATACGCCTCCTCATCGGAAATCGATGTGATAAGTGCAATTTTACGATGCTCAAGAGACAAAATTCGATGTTGTGTTCAGACATTTATCAGACACGATATTGAATAAAATAAATAAATAAATAAATTGGCGCATTGTAATTATGCACAGTTACAATTAGAATTTAATTAAAAACGTGCGGTAAGGGAAAACACGATGACTCTTGAAAGCCAAAAGAGAGTACTTCCCCTTAGAAATATGCATAAAATATATACTGATGTCCCTTTAATTCCACCAACCAATATTTGGCATGGGCATAAACAAACAAAAAACAAACAAACAAACAAAAACAACTTTTTACACAATCATATCTGTAGAATCATTAAGAATTCCGTGGAGCGTGGATCCTTCTGAATCTCAATTTGCGGAGAAATAAAAAAATAACTCTCTCATTGGCACACCAAAATCTTTGTTCAAAACAATAATCATACGGGATATGGCCACCCCTGACCTCTGACCCCTGACCTCTGCACGTGATCGAAATACGTTGGGCAGTAAGATTTTTATTGGTGAGGATGAGTGGAGTCTTGGTCAAACGGGCTATCCCTGCCCGCACCATCACATGTTTGCCCCACCCCAACGAGCGAACTCCTACGCCCTTTGAATGAACGTCTGTATGACAAGCCGGATTACCGAAGTCGATGGTGAACTTTTTGTGGCCTGATTGGACGTCCATGGAGACCGATTGTAACTGTAGCGGTACGGGATGCAGGGTGGAACCGGTTCCGGAGGTGTGAGAGTATCATGTACCTATATATCCTGCCTTCTGGATGTCACAGAGACCGAGGTCGGTCCTCCAATTAATCGACCAGTTTTGGCAACGCGCCGCCTTAATCGCCGTATTGTCTTTTAAACATGCATCCCATTAGACACGCTATTCGTGCTACTAGTGCACCAAGTCCAGCGTTCATTATGCCAAGTGCACGTCCTTTTTGCATGATACTGAGTCATGGCATTTCAAATTTGAATGTGGCGAATTGTTTGTCGATGGATCGGGAACACAATGACCACGTTTAAGCATTTTTGATCGCTTATAAGGAAGTTGTAATATATTATCATGTTATACCAGAAACAGTTTAACTCACGGGGGATTTTGTTCTTTCATTTTCATTTTCAAGCCCCAAAATAAAAAGGGGTACTTTCTTTTGACTTTCAGTTCACAAGTACAGGAGGGTTGTTGAAATCGGAAAGTAAGCTCGGAATGTGCAGTTGGGGTCTTACTTTTTGGGCATGATATTGGAGACACCGAAAACTGCCAAAAGGCACCAATATTAGATATATTATATATTACATGTACTTATACTTATACAAGAAGAGACAACAGACACTCAATAAAAATATGTAGGAACAAAAAAAAATTGGTATGTGAAAAGGTGTCAGTCATTCGATCAAGGTCGTGTCTTTGGGCTGTCAATTAGCACATCAATTGAGCTAATTAGTAATGATAAAAGGACGGAAGAGTCCCAGGCTTGCATAATGTGGGTATCGCATGTCAATGCCGTCATACTTGATCGGCATGTGTGCACCGAACCAAACGTAGCGAGCGAACCATGTCTCAGGTCATATACTGTAATTATTGTTCTCTAAAGCAACCCGCAGAAGTCCAACTTGTGATAACTACATGTACTGTGGCGTCACCCTGATGGATTTTGTGGCGAAGCTTCACGATGCTGAATTATCTGTTACTTTTCTGAATCGTCGACTGAAGTTGCGGTTTCAACCAGACCTGGGAACAAGCAGGAGCACAGAAAGGGAGAAGCTGCCTTGAGCATCTACTCACACGCCGGCAATCGACACGGTCAGACACAAGAACCAAAAAGGTTATATAATTTTTGTTGATTTCTCAAAGGCGTACGATCGTTGCCCAGGGCGAAGTTGCTATCATTAATGAGCGATTTAGGTAGGATGCGGCCCTAGCCGCACTGCCAGGCTGAGAGCCGTTGTAGCCAAGAGACTCGGCGACTTATCACCACCCGAGTGCACCTCTCTTCGCACTACCAAGCCATAGAGCGAAGTAGATGGAGCCGCCAACAACGAGAGCAACACCTGTGCTGAGGTATACAAGGATGAAGAACACGTCAGTGCTCGTTGCCCAAGAACTCGGATCATTCGAAGTAAAATGGCGAACAAGACTTTTCCATGCCTGTTGCTTTCGATTCCTCGCCGGTCGCCGCCACGGCAGATGTTGCAAATCACGCATGAGTTCTTCTGTTATTTTTTTAATCAGTTCGTTTTATTTTTTTTTATACTATGTATATGCATATGCACTCTCAAACATAATTGTTGCTTCAGCGAATAAAATATATGTATTCTTATCTACATGCATATGAAGTACATGTGTGTCTACCGCAGTATCATAAGTGCGTTTTATGTTATATTTTTCGTCACAATTTCTGGCGAGTTAAAGTATAATTATCTTGGCAAGTGAAAATTACCTGTTTGCTTGTCACATGGCGAGTAAACATTTTTGCTTATTTCAAATCCTGCTTGGTTAACAGGATAGGAAAGAAGTAATGTTATATGCATGGACATGATTTGTTCGACTGGATACTCATGAAAATGAAGAAAACAAGAAAAGCTAATCGAATAATCTCTAAAAAAAATAAAAAGTAATGAGTTGAACAACTGAACAAACAAAAACAAAGAAAGAAAAAGGAAGCTAAGAGTACTTATTTTTATTATCTCATTTCATCATTTACATATTTACACCCTAGAATTTGTGAATAAGCTAGCAATGAGTAAAACAAACAAAGAATGGTGTGTTGAGTTTCCGCAATGCAGTAAGCAGATACAAGAGATACTCGCCATTTCAAATAGAAAAATAAGTTCATGACTTGGGCACCAGCACACTATGGTAGAAGAAGAGAGACTACACAGATTAGGCTCCCTCATCCAGGGAGGTACGCTTTTGGATTTGGCATGGCATACATCGGGTAAGCGGGGTATGCCCCATTTGGCCCGGAAGGGTTTGTCACTGAGGGTACACTGTATGAAACGGGTTTGTTTGGAGCCGGAGGCGTAGGACGTGAGTTGCTGGGGGGCGTTTGTTGCATCATTTCTTGCAGTTTCTCAACCTTGACTCTCCGTGTGTGAGCGAGGGTTCGCGACTTTTGGTAGACGTCCAAAAAGTCATCAAGTTCCACATTGCCTTCAATGAATTTATCAGCCAATTCCTGAAACAAAAGGTTTGAGTTAAGCATGGATGGAATGGACAAAATAGGAACAAAATGAAATATAAGAGTGTGCTCTCATGAGTCAAATTCTTGTAACCTTGTTTCTTCGAATATTCTTAACGGTCACTTTAATTAGTGAGTTCAATATTAACCAAATCTGGTTATTAGGTATGTAACAAGGAACATCAACATCAAATGATAATACCATCAAACAGAAGCAATCTAAAAAAAAAAAGCAAAATATTTTGTTCTCCTATAAAAAACTTTTAATAATATTCCCCCAAATATATATATATATATAAAAAAAATAAAAAATATTTTCACTGAATTATTATTATTATTTTTATTATTTTCACTAAAATCACATTGATGTTCAATGAAGAACGAATAAACATATATATATATATTTCCAGATCCCCCCAACTTGATCACCTTCAAAAAGATGTCATTTATGCTTTTTAACAACCACCAACATAACTGATGTAATTTAGAAAGAAAAAAAAAAGTGAGAATTATTCTTGCTTGCTTGCTCAACAAGTAAAGCAAGCAAGCAAGCAAGAATAAACCTATAAACAATCAGAATTATTCAGAAGACATAAGTTCATTCAGTCCCAGTTTGAATGTTTTCTCTGCGCAGATTGAGAATTACAACTACTTGTAAAACATCTTCTATAAATTACCAGTATAAAAGTACTGCACACATGACATCAATTAATTAAAGTGTTGATCAATATATTAATATATAGCACAAAACTCCTACATAGCAACCAAAATATATCCAGCAGATAATAGAACAACATTGCAAATGAAAAGACACCCTCTTGTGTGAAACCTCTCCTTGTCTGCAAAGACTGACTTAATGAGGCGTTCCTCAGTAAAACATTAAAATTTCTATTTTAAATTTCAATATTCCTCTTGCAAGTGACCATGAGCACAATATTCAATCCATTGATACATGTTTTTAATCACAATCAAAAGAGGCCTTTCTTTCCCTGTACATTTTCAAAGAAAAGTGCTTAACTTTTGATCAAGCACCACTTGATCAGGAAGCATATCATGTTGCCCATAAATAATCAAATATTTATTTTATGCTGTGTTATTTGCAGCCAGACAACACAGCATATTCAGGATATTAATAGAATGAATTAAAGAAATGATGCTTTCTAACTTTCCATTTTTTTTTTTTTTTTTTTTTTTTTTTAAAGCCAGCCTCCGGCTCAAACCAATATAAATAAAGCTTACATTATAATAATTCCAATTCATATGTGATGCTGCACACCAAAATGAGTCACAAAGAAATTGACAGGTAAAGGTGTTTTTCATAACGTTGAAACAGACATTACTAGAAGCTCAATTTCGCCAGAATGCCATCTGGAAATGAACTTGGTTTGGTCATGATACGATGACTAAGATAATTTTTGAGCAAATTTATGCACAAAATAGCGTATTTAAAACACTTCTCTCCATGTCAGCATAGGCGTCGCCATGGTAACACAGTCTTTTATGCCCAAATTCTCAATTGTAGCCACCAAGCTACAGCTAGACCACATCAAAGAGATCGGCGACATTGAACAATGACGAACTATAGCTCATGATGATCGGTATTCTCGTTTGCAGAAGCAAGGCAGCTTTAACCAGACCATAGCATTGGATTTGCTGGATACTACTGCTCATTGATGATAGCTCGGCTGCAACCCATGAGCAGTAGCTCATCAATCGAGAATTCGGGCATTAGATTAACTCCAATGTTTGATTTCCCGACAGTTCGTCACTGCATTTTTTTGCATCAGTGTGTTGGAAATTGACTACAACATGAAATAGAATAATAAGAGAATTTTTTTTTTGCAACAAGCGACTCATTTCGGTGTGCAGCATCACACCAACAAATTAGTTTATCAGCCCATGTGACCTTTGCCCTCATCTCACCTCAGACTCTTCCTCCGCTTGCGCAGACGCAGATTGTAAAACTGCCAGAGATGTGTCAAGTGACTGAGAGCTGGATTTCAAGTCTGAGAAACAGATAAAAAAATTAATAAAAATCCTATAATAAAAAAACAGCTAAGACAACTGTAAAAATTGTCTCACCTAATTTTTGTTTTTTGCTTTCGTAATCCTTCTGTAGCATGACAGCTCGTTCATAAAGAGAAGCTAATTGCTGTCGTGATTGCACGAGTTGTGGCTCCCTCTGCAGGTTGTATTCAGCAACACTTTTATTGCTGGCGAGGAGTGTGTCTTTCTCCGAGGAGATGTTCTTAACCTGGGGCAAGGATTGAATGATCTCTGCCATACGCTGCTCATTATCCAGAAGTTCCTGCAGCTCATCTTTGTTGAGATGCTGCAGCAGACCCAGAGCTTCACTCTCGTCATACAGAGCGCCTCCCTGTGACTGAGGACGGTACTGGTGATACATCTCCTGAAAATATACAACTTCATCTTCACTTGGAGATTATTTACAAATCAGTCAGCAGCAAAAATCCAAGAGATATATGAGAGCCCTATGCAGCCAAAACCGGATCATGTCACCAGATGCAGTCACCACTGGATGAGCGACTCTAACTATGACTCACTCTTGTCACCCTGACTCTGGCCAGTCTGGGAATAGGAGTAACCAAGCATACCCTGTAACCTATGGTGATATGGCCATAATCATTTCTTCCAACTTCCAAGCAAATCCCTTTCACAAACTGATGGAAATCTCAAGATTAGCATTGCTCCCTCAGCACTGTTTAGGCTATGTAGAGTGACACAGCTGCTCCATTCAAATGCCTAGATTCTTATCCAAAGGTTAATATTAGTACAGTAAAACCCCGCTAACTCGAATTTGAAGGGACCAGCAAAAACACTTCGACGAAGAGGGTTTTCGACGAAGAGGGGTTTTCGAATTTTGGTAACGTTATGATCTATGAGATGACGTTATGATAGCATATTGATCTCAAATTACGTTATGATAGCGTAATGACCTACCCTTGACCACTTTAAAGCTGCCAACACATGAAAAAAAAATTGTTAACCTTGTTTACTACAAAATATACAAAATCGGCCAAGAGAGGGGGATATTCTTTGTTCTTGTCGCCTTCGACCTCAGCATCCTGTCACTTCAACTCTCTCTATAATGCGCTTGAATCTTCTCAGAATTTTTTATCCAAGTTGACAGGGTGCTTGGTGGGATTCCAAACTTATCGACGATGGCCTTTTCGCTGATCGCCAGGAACTTGGTCTGCAGGGTTACACATGTGATCTTTCGTTTAGTCGCCATTATTGCAGATTTGTCTCGCAGAGATTCGTCGACAGACAGTCACAGACTGATTAATTTGTTGTGACGAATGATCGGGTTTTATACTGATGGGCAGAGTTTGTTTATTATTGATGTTTCCCGCCTATTCAACTTCAGAGGCTATACCGCTTTCTGTAATTGTCTTCATCAAAGACGCCTTCATGTGTTTTACTCCGATCGAAAATCCACTACATGCTCTCTCTTTTATTGTTAACAAGCATCGTGAATGCGAGAGGTGACACGCGAGTCGAACTCTGTAAACGATTGTCCAAAACAGTAAACAGAGTAGCGTTAATTGCAATTAGCGAAAGGGTTCTTTGATCTAAAAAAAAAAAAAAAAAAAAACTTCGACGAATACGATTCGATTTTGCTCAAAGGACCGAAAAATATGTTCGAGGAACAGGGTTTTTCGACGAAGCGGGGTTCGAGGAATCCGAGCAATCTGTAATGCTAAAGTATAGGGGAGTCGTCGGGACTTTGAAAACACTTCGACGAAGAGGGGTCTTCGAGTTATCCGTTTTCGAGTTAGCGGGGTTTTACTGTATTTAGAGTCACCACTGACACCAGTCACGGGTGCGTTACATGAAATTCCTATGCAGCCTTCTAGACAGTACTATGAGTATATAATAATATTACATATATAGACAGTAAGCATTCACTGCATTGAGTTTGGTCCATATATGCTCGCGTTCACTGGTAAGACCCCCTGTGAATGGGAGTAACCAACTGTTGGTGTTACGATCAAAGTTACAAGTATACCTAGTAACCTAGCACGGCACTCATTGTCACGGACACCCCACGATCGATTAAAGATATGACAGTGTATTCTGTTAAACCATTGAATAGCTTAATTGGGTTAAATTCAATTGTTCTCTATGCAGAAATTGCGACGCAGAAGAACATAACAAACCCTGCATTCACAATTTTTTGACAAGGAACAGGAAACTGAATCTGCGTTATCGCTGGAAAGCATTCACCGGTTCATTTCAAGTAGTCATAACGTCAACACAACGCGTAATTATGTCTTTCTTCTTAAAGCGATACTTCATCTTCAGGGGCTATTTGAGCACTAATTTTAGCATAAAATAATAGTACGGGTGTCTAACATAGTCCAGTAGTGAAAAAAATAGCCATTTGAAAGATATTCGCAGATTTAGGCATATATAGCATAGAAACCAATACATGTACTTTAACAGGTCGACGGAGCAGTATTAATTTCATATAAACGTCGCGAGATTTTAGTCCACACGTTTTAGAATTACAAGACCAGTATGTTAAGAAAGGTCATAGAAAATAACTATAGCGATTTATAGCAAGCAATAATTGTTTGGTCAGAACAAAAAAATAGCTTCCTTTTTTTTTCTTTTCTTTTTTTTTGAAAAACAGTTGCGCGAGATTTGAAATGGTTTAAATATAGAAACAAGAAAGGAATTTCCCCTCCCCCGCGGCATCCCCGCCAAATTGAGCTTATACATGTAGTTGTCACAATAATGCAGCAGACTTGATCATCAATATTATATATAAATCTTGATTCATACACGCATGTATTATAGTGGTATAATCAAAAGGGGAAAAAAAAAAAAAAAAAAAAAACAAAAAACAAGCAGCAAAAAGATCGAAATTCAAGTATTGCCAAATGGATAATAGTCTCATTACAATTTTCATAGTCAATTTGGTTGTTGCACGTGTCACGATACATTAAGAAATTACGAATTATGGTCGCATAACCTTGATGATTTGCGTCGGGCACAATTACAATTGACTTTAACAAGGAAACACGGGAATGAATATAAAGGTGCTGTACATTAATATTGTATTTGGTGCAAATAAAACAAATACTCTTCGCAACGCTAGAACCGCTGCCATATTGAACAAATGTTATAACAATTAGTCTATTGAAGATATTGCATGTATAATAGGACATCTGATGTTGAATTTTGTGAAAGAAAATTTTCTGTATGCATGTGTTCTTTTTGTAAGGAATGAAACTCATCAAATGTGGCGATGGAAATTTGATATGTTCCTTTTGAGGGGTTGATCACATTGAGGGAACATTTGAGGTGGTAGATTGCTGTATGATTTTAAGGGGCCGTGAAAGCTGTCAAATTTATTCATGTCATTTAATGAGGATTGTGGTGATTCTCATTATATGCAATCTGAAGGAAACAATCATATTAGATATGAATGTCGTGAGAAAACCCATTGGGAAGAACTACGCATATGATCCGAGTGAGACATCATTTATTCCTCAACTACTCATTCAATGCAGGAGGTCAGCAAAATGAAATCAGACAAGAGAATCATTCAGTTTTTGTTTTTCTGCTCGAAACACAAATTCCACAGAAGTGAGAAAATTCCACAAATCATTCACACATATAAGACACCATGCAAAACAAATCAAGCACCTTGCACAATCATTCATAAAAAATTCAGCTAAATCATCCTAAACAGTGCAGTCATCAGGAGTTGGAGGTCTTAGCGATGGCAGCAATTGGCTGAGACGCCGCTGTAACCACCTTCGGCATGGTCACCATGACAACCGGTTTCATAGGCATGGTGTACTGCGGAATGAACGGGATGTTTCCCATGGGAATACGCAACACCTGAGTGGCCCCCAGGGCAGAGGTTGCGGTTGGAGAAAGCACAGCGAGCGGAGAAACCAGCTGAGATGACGAAGGGGTGGAGAGGGAGACGGAAGAGGATGATGAGGTGAGAGAGGAGGCTGGCCGTTGTGCCGCCTGTTGCTGGCCCATGAGCTGCGTAATGGCAGACAGGTGAGCAGGCGAGAGGATTTGCGCTGCAGGCAGAGCGGAGATGGGGGTGATGACATGCTTCACGCCACCCACATTGGCAGTCAGCACTTGGCCGTTGCTGAGAGATGCCGCAGACACAAGCTGCGTAGCACGGCTAGCAATGCTGGTCACGTGGGTGCTGGCAGCGGCGAAGGCATTGGAGTTGATGACGGTGGTGGGTTGTTGAGAGGAGGATTGGGTGAGGAGAGAAGCAGTGGGAACGATGGAAGGAAGCAGTTGATTGAGAGCCAAGCCAGGGCGTAGGTTGGCTATGGGTTGTTTAACAGCCATCATGGGACGTAGGGACTCCATTGAAACAACTGGAAAAACCAAAATCATGATGGAAAACCCAGCGCTATCTCACTGACCTTGAGGCTGAGCCATCAGACTGGTGAGCTGCTGGTTCTGAATGAGTTGTTGAGGCGGCGCTGGCTGGCGGAAATGTTGCGTGCGCTGATCAGCCAGCTTCTGCTGTTGTTTCTGTCGTTCTGCGATTGCTTGTTGCAGAATCTTGGAGACGTGCTGCTTGGCGGGGGGCTGAGTGACAATGTGCATCTGAGGTGTACCTCGCACCTCAGCCACCGTGATCGTCGTGGTCATCGGCTGGATATTGTTCTTGTCTGGTTGCGTGACGTCTGCTATGAAAGACGGAACTGGAGGGCAATGAGAAAGCATTGTAACCATGGCAACTCACTCTGTTTACGAGCAGCCATCGTTTTCACCTCCCATTTACTTGGTGATGCCTGAGTCTCTGTGACCTTGATGGAAGCCTCTTCCTTGATCTTCACAGCTGGGATCATATCCTCCATTTCATCTTCACTCATAATTGGACTCTCATCAGCTGCTATTTTTAGCAATAAGCAAACAAACAAAACAAAGAAATCCTCACTGACCAGTAACAGTGGACACTGATTGCTCATCTCGTTCACTGGCCATGAACTTTGACAGGTCAACTTGGATGCTCAATGCTGATAGCTCAGCCTGCAGTTTTTGTATTCGCTGCTGTGATGCAATCTTTGCTTGAGCCAGATCATGCAGCTCTTTCTCCAGCTCCTTGTCCTGCCGCTTGATGAGCTGAAAACAAAAAGGGTCAAGGTACACAGTTCAAACTCACTTCTAAAGGTACTCACTTGGATGAAGCGAAGTGCACATCGCAAGATGTTTAGATTTGAGGTTTTCCCCAGATCCCCATGAGGAATCTGGTTCCACAGATTGTCAAAGCATTCTTTCAAGTGAGCACGCCTGCAAGCAAAAAATTCCTCTGGTTAAGATTACAGAACAAAGCTGAAGCATCAACAATAGATGACCATCAGATCTATGCCCTATCCACTTTTGTGGCACAAGACTACTAATCATTTGGAAAGAACATCTGCTGACTGTACAGTCAGACCCTGTTAATCCACTCTCCTCCGTTCAGGATTCTTCCTATTCGACTTCGGTAACTTAAATTATACATATAATATTATATGATGTAGATCTTTTATCGTTTATAGCATTTTTAATTTGGCATCATAATTCTCATTAAAATTACAAATAGAAGAGATCTCAAGGAGGCCCCGTAATAAATTTAACCCAGCTACAAGCCTACAACGCAGACATCATTGCGACCAAAGGGTCATTCGCGAACTACGACCCGTCGCCGGACAAGCCAGCGTGTCACACGTGATTACTGCGTCACGGGTAAACATATGCTTATCATAGAAAACAAGATCCGACAGACCTCGTGATAATGGGGGAAGCGATTTTAGCAAGCAGGAAGATAATCTCACCGGTTCTTCTCGAGTTTGTTATGGACTTCTCTAAGACTCGACCTGAAATGAATAGATTTAATGAAGCAAACAAATAATAGGCGGAAAATGTTAGCAACCAAGTACAAACAAGACAACATTATTTTCATAACCAGGACTACGAGACCATCTATTTATAGTAACGCGGACGCATACTCCACGCGGCCTAATTTACCCACCCATCATAAGGGCGTAGCTTTCCGTCCCCCTCGGGCTTCGGTTCTAATCTACGTAACGATTTTCCTTGTGACCCGGGGGAAGGTGCAGGTTTGGCGTAGTGATGAAATTCTGTCGCTTGGGCCTCTGAAAATTAGAAAAGCACAAATGACATTCAAAAGGAATGTGGGTCACACAAACATGCTCATTAAAAATGCAGATTATTGCGCATGAAAATAGTGCATAGAAAATGGTACATTTTACACCGAAATGAACGCTACCAAAACTTGGCATAAGTGTGAATATATTTGTCGATTATTTTCTTACCGAATAACATTGACCGGCGCAAAATCGGAGACAGAATAATAGAAAACCGCTGATGGAATATATATGTTTGGTCTAGTCCATGTGCACTCACCACGTGCTTTAGGGTCTGTATCTTTGGATAATTCAATGAAGTGCGCCGCTTCAAGGAGAGTATTTAAGCTCATCCTGATGAAAAAGCCCGAAGAGATGGAAGACCTTGCACAGAACACAAGATTAAAGCACAAAGCCCGGTAAAACACAGAAATCCTGGGCCTCAGGTTTTGTTGACGACAAATCCTCCAGCGAAGATGGCGAGTTCTACCGGAGTGTGATCGCGCACTCATTTGCATATTGATGAGCCACGTGGTCGCCAGTTTCGACCAATCAACACGCTGACCTCTGACGTCAGAAACCCGTCACGTGGCATTTGTTTTTCTTTTGGCCACGCCTACCGCGTGCGCATTGTTTATGACACGTTTCTCTATTATCTGCTTACGCTGTACACTAATCATGTCCTTTTTTGCACCAATTTCTTCAATTATTAAATAATGATTTCATTTATATGAAAGCTACAGACTTAAAATCTGATTGTGTCCGCAGAAACATTCAGATTACCCAAGGAGGCAATTTTTACAAGCCTCAAGGAGTGTCCACGTGACATGACATTCCGAATTCTCAAAATGGCGGACTGCAACTTGGCAGTGGCATTCTAGTTGTCATCAACTTTTCTCCTGTCTTTTCATGGCCGGTGGCATTTCGTGATAATGGACTGGTTTTTTGGCTCTAATAGTCCTTAGCAATTGCTCTTGTCGAAATTTGGATAACTTTTGCGATGCAAATATTCTCCTTGCACTCAATGAACAGCGGATAAACAGAATTGTTGAAAGCAACTGCATAAACTTGATAAAGTTAGAAGTATAATTATAAACTGATCAACTTCATCAAGTGTTTGTAGTTGTACTTGTATTAACTAAGTCAGTGAGTATCAGAAGTGACTTATATTGAACATAAGAACACAAAAGAACAGCAAATATGAATTAATCGACACAATGATAATCATTATTGTGTCAATCTTGTTACTTATGAGTTATGTACATTAACATTATATTATTATAATTATAACATTAACAGTTGCCCTGTTACCTGTCCTTGGCTTTGATAGTGTGGATCACGATTGTATCATCACCTGTTTTCGCTATACTAGGCCCATTGAGAACCAAATATGGAGCTATATTTACAGGTTTAGTGAATATGACGTGGTAAATGCTAATTCTGATCAGGCCAGCGTATATATATATATACGATATAGATCTCATCTCATCTATCATCTATGCAGCTGAGTCCTGTGTCTATGATCCAGTCGCAAAGCAAGCATTTGTCTATGAAATAACAACGGACATGAACTTTTCACCTGCATTAACAAAGCCAAATTTCACCGGCAGTGTTCCAGAAATGGTGTTGGTTTGGTCAAAACCCAATCAAAAGATTATCGAAACACAATCAAACTGCAAACTCAAGTCAAGATCTCTTCTGAAATTGTTTGGAAAAACATCAAATCATGTTCCCTTTAAATGCTGCGATCAGCTGAACACAAAAATCTACCATTTTGATCTGCCCTCCAAATCAACCTGAACAGACCATGAATATATTTTGTATTTTGAGTAGGCTCAACCACGCTATCAATCTAATGTATATTTACTCACGCTTATGTTTATCTGGTCATTGTTATTTATATTTGCTCTCTTTTGTTTAGGTCACGATGGGGTTGGCTCCAGTTGAGAACCTGAAGGGCTTTGCCAGTTCACGCCCTCCGATCGTGATCTTCATGGTCTGCCTCGGATTGTTTGCTTTTGTTCTCCTTTCTCTCGCATTTTACGTCCAATCCAATGAGCTCCAAAATCCAAATGTTGCAGAGGTAATTATTTCCTTATTCTGTGACTTTAAGTTAGAATTTTTAATGTTTTACCATTTCATTTTTCACAGGACTGGAACATGTTCCTGGACAGCTTTGCAGATCTTGAATTCTGTGTTCAAGGCAATAGCTCAGAAGCCTCCCCTTATCTGACCACCGATAAGACCACAGCGCATCCCGGTCTGTCAGCAAGGGACGTGCGCTCCTCCCCCGCTCCCCCTCCGGATGAGACGAGTGCTCCCGCCACTGATAGCATCAGGTACGTTTGTCAAAATAAACCGGAAATGGGTCATTATTATTTTGTGATTACATAGCAACCACTCTGTATCAATGCTGGTGACGTTCTATCCCACACGCGATTTCCTTTTGATTCCTCACAACATGACGCATCTGACGACGACCATCTTTGGTCGTGAATTGGGTCTCAAAGGTGAGGAGGATAATGTGATGACAGTTAAAGACCTGAAATCAAAAATTCAAAATTGCAGGTGTTGCTGGTGATGAGGTGATCAATGTCTCGATGGAAATTGCCAATGACTGGAATCGAACGCAGTGCAGTGGACTGCACGGCCGCTGTAAACCCATCAAGGTGTTCACCTGCGTCTATTTCCAGGCCCCTGCTCATGTGTTCCCAGACAGCAAGTGAGTTCAAACTTGCCTCTGATCAAACTTTGATTTAATCGATCTTCATAGGATACCCCCTCAGTGTTCTGCTCTGAATGACACCATGCCGGGAATGGAGTATAACGCTGTGATGCGCGCTCACAATCCAGGCACCTACACAACATTTTACTGCAAAGCGCAGCCTTTCATCAAAGTGAAATATAACCTGGATCCCACCCTCACCGTCTGGCTGAGCCTGGTGCGTTGGTTAATCAGCGTGTACTTGACGTAATTCTTATTTCCAGCACGATCGTTCTGTGATCAACTTGCATCTGCTTCACACCAGTTACTTCCTCTTTGTGATGGTCTTAACCCTTCTCTGCTATGCGACAATTCGGGGCCGTCCACTCAAGTCGAAGAATACACAAACAGGAAATGCACAAGAGGTGAAAAATCTTCACAATTATGTAACCCTAACATTTTTCTATAACAACACATTTTCTCTTTCAGTCCCTCTTATCAGAAGCATAGACATTTGTTTACTTGTGATATGACAACATTCCACATCTTGTGTTGTTCTTATTGAATGAGTGGCTTCAGTGCCTGGACGTTTTCCATTTTGACAACTATGTTGCTCTCTCTCTCTCATAATAAGGATGTATTTTGTGTGGGTGTTTTTACTAAAATGATAGTGTTCTATTAATGTCTACTGAAATAATTGTTACTTTTTTGTTCTGCTTTAAGTTTTATTTTTCTTGGTGGGTGATGTGATACAATTGAATTTGTGAATCTGACTGCAAAAAAATGAACATAACTTCTCATATAGTGTCATTTTTGCCTCTTCAACAGCTGGTTAATTTGTTTTGAGGGTTGTTGCTCCATGTATGGTATATATATTGAATGATTGCATGAGAGGGAATTTTTCACTTAATTAAACTCTGGTCATTGATAATATTTCAGTCCCAGTTATATATTTTTTTCACCTCTTGAGTTCCTTTCACTTTTTGCTAGACTTTTGTGCTTTTCTTTCCAGTGAATGTGAAATGTTTTTAGGTTGAATTTAAGATAAACATTTTGGAATGGACATGTTCTTGCCTCATTATTTATTTCATTTGCAAATTCTTTCTGATTCCAATACACAGGGATGGCTTGGGCAGAGCACTAATCCTCATCAATGAATACAATTTATTTTTTATTTCAATTATGCGGTTACCATTTCTATTTCAATGAAGGTCAGCTAATATGCTTGACCTTCTAACAACAGAAAAAAAAAACAAGGTGAAAAATTATAAATATTTATTAATCTTTTTTCTTCTTCTTCTTCTTGATTTTCTTTTTCTTTGGCTCCTCTATAACCTCTTTGTTTTCCTCCACAATCTTCGTAGAGGACATTGAACTGCCGGCCAAAATCATATCCGATGAAACTGCTGCCTCTGCTAATCGTGCATTCTCCAAATCACTGTCACATGAAAAATAATTAAGTTCATGAATATTCATACTGAACTCTGACCTGTCACTGCTGC
Source organism: Capitella teleta (assembly GCA_000328365.1). Taxonomy (NCBI): domain Eukaryota; kingdom Metazoa; phylum Annelida; class Polychaeta; family Capitellidae; genus Capitella; species Capitella teleta. The sequence goes on from KB310915.1 coordinate 375,046, forward strand.
TTGATATTTTTCTTCTCCTTTGAGTTGTCACCACTGGCGCTGGCGCTTTGCCAGTTGAGGTTGCGAATAATCGGAATCCAGAATTTGAGTCTGCATCCGAGTCTTCTTCATGGTTGCTTGACTTGTTTAACATCTCCTCAATTTGGCTGAAAAAAAGATCAAATTTCAATAGGGTAAGTGCCGATAACCCGGAAGTAAAACCCCATGCATGCGCAGAGCATAGTTAAAGAGCAGACGCAGTTTTGGTGGGACATTTAACCAGCGAATATGGCATCAGTTAACGTGTGGCGCTCGATAGATGCGGTTTTCTTTTCGCTCTTAATACCTTTGTTGAAAATACTTATAAAATGCCCGTGAACCACTGCATATGGGGTAACTGTTGCTCCGACAGTAAGAAACCTGCAGAGGATGCATTTATTGGGCGTATTAATACTAATGATGGGCGAAGCTTCGGACTTCTCCGAATATTGGCTATTTTGCGAAGCTTCGGCTTCAAACGAAAAGATCGCAACGAATCCAAATATGAAAAATACTTTTTCTCCGGAGTTAATTAAACTCTGTAATTTACTTTCTTTACTCATCCATGTGTGAGAGCCCGCATTACTCGCAGTAATTAAATGCTTGAATGCCGGATGAGAATCAACAAAGCATACTTTAAATCAACTTCTAAAGAGAGAATGAAACTTCACGAATAAAGGTGTGAAGTAAATGTAAACAGTGTGGTGAGCAATCAATGGAAGTGATAAGTTTTAGAGATCGAAATAAAATTACAATGTAATGATCTAGCAAACATATAATTGCATAACTTCCTTATTCGTGATTTAGTTTGCTGAGGTGGACTTTATTTAGTAAAGTATCGTGTGGCTCACTTTTGTAAATTTCTTTAAATAAACTTATTTGCTTAAAAGAAGGCAGGGCATCGAAGCACGGGACAAAACCTGACCAATCACATGTCAAGCTGCACTTGATTGGTCAACTACCTGAAGAGGCGTTAATTGGTTAATCCTACAAGCCTAATATTTCTGCAATAGAGTGGGTATATATTGGGCTCCGTATTCGGCTTCAACGAATATATACTGTTTGTAGCTTCGGCTTCGGATATTCGGACAAACTCAATCTTCGCCCATCACTAATTAATACTATTTAATATGCTTTCCGTCGTTGAAAATAGACCGTCACCCTGTCAAGTGCGAAACATGGGTGAAAGCTTGAGGGCGTGAAAAGTTCCCTGTCGACTGAGTGACACATGCATATGTTGGAAGCATTTTGTCCATGAGTCGGGACCTACTGACGCATATTCAAACCCAGCTCAGCAGACATGCATGCTTCTGAGGCCCAAATGTCTTCGTTCCTGTACAAATATGCACAATATCCTGTACAATATCGTAAAATAATTAACTTGACATTCATTGTGTAATACCGTGTAAAACTCACCAGGTGCATTATACATCATGTGCTGTACGTGTATAATGAAACCAATCATCAAGTTGAGATCATCAGATTTTTTTTAGAGCCCCATACACTGCCTTTATTGGGGCACCGAGTGACTTCAATAGCAATTATCTAGCACAGAAGTTTGTCTCCGTCTCAGATGCTATGAGATGGTTGCATTCATGCTTTGATCTGAGTTAAGGATCACAGTTAAAGCACAAAAGCTTTGATGGCTCTTTGAATCTCTTTGATGCATTCATACCGGTACATCATATAGCTGAAGATCATGCAGAGCCAAGGGAGTTATCTATTATTGTCTCCGTTAAAGATCTCGAATTAAAGCACCAAATTAACAGTAATTTTTGATAATTTGTCATTATTTTGGATTCTCTCATGCACACACAGTCAAACAACAGCTAAATAGGATTGAATCAGATTGATTTGATTAATTAGCATGATTTGATCAATTAGCACTACAATTCTTTTTGTTCTTTCTGTTCTTTTTTCCCCCCTAAATGAAATACATAAATCATATCCGTATATGTATTTCAATGAATAAACATTATATATATAATGTGGTATGTCTGAACAGTCCATAATCCAATCCTCTTGGCTTTTAAATTTAATCTCGTGAACATGTATCTTAAGGTCACCAGGTGTAAAGTTATTGCCATGCATTATCAAAAAGCCCTGCAGAGGACTACATACTTCATTGCAGTACATGCATTAGAAAACCATGTAAATTATGCAGGTTAAATGAGGCAGCCGGGCAATTATGTAACAGTTTAAGTCACGGCAGGAGGAAGTCAAAAGGAGGCCGAACAAGAGGAAGTTGGGGTGAGGGAGGGGAGTTGATTAAACGCAGTTGCCTTTAACAGCCACGCTTCAGTGCTCTGCTTGTTTAGAGCAGAGATCATATGGGAGACTAATAAGTATGGAATGTCAGATTTTGAAAGCATATCACTAACAAATCAAAGTGGATCGCTAAAAAAGAGAGCATATCGCTAAAAAAAAAAGGCGTATCGCTCGCGATATGCTATAATGCTCAGGCTGCAACTTAAGGACTGGAGCCCTGAGATTCCCATTCCAGTATGAATAAGGATACACAGAATTACTCACTCATCTAATATCGAGGACAATTTACTGGCCACATGAGCCCGGTACGAAGGGGACAATCCAAGCGCATCTTCCTCTTCCTCCGACCTGACAGAAATATTGAAACTTGAACAAAAATATGGAACAAAGACTCACCTAAATGAAGGACGTTTTGAAGGTTTTATACTGGCTTCAGCATTATTTGAAGTGCCAGGAGATTTCAACAACTCTCTTGGCTCTGAAAAATATAACACTTATCCATACTCGCTTACATTTCTGTTTTAGTTATATTTAGACATATTGGATGTGGAGTAGACAAAGAGTTTCCAGCTGGGAATTGACTGCTTTAGAATAATCAGAATAGTAGTGTATTCTCTTTATACCACTTTAAAACACAATCCTTACATGAAATCATATATAAATGATCACTTGGAGAGGAAAAATAAACAAGAGACAATATAATTTCCACATAATTTTGATATTTCACAGCAAACACAAATTTAATTCAGAAATTTTGAAAGAACAGCAGCTGTATCATGATAGTCATTCAAATGTTCAAAGATTTCAAAAGATTTCTTCCAACTGCTAGTGAACTGAAACAGGTTGAGAAGTAGGAGAGACCGACTCAAGTTGATTCTTTTTGTTTCTCTTTCTCTGAAAAGAATAATAAAAAAGCACCTCATGAAATATTTAATAAATGCCACAACAAATCAACTTACCTGAAGAACGAACCTGGAATCCTAGCAGTTCGAATGCCTCTTTTCTCCACATCCAGAAGAATCTTGTCTTTTGGCAGAGAGGCAAGTCTCTGAGAATTAGCAAACACATACACAGCGTCAGGATCATAAGTTTCTAGAATGTTGAGACTAGCGTTGGTCATGTAAATAAGTTTCTCTTTTGGGTGAAGATCAGTGTAGCTCTTGTCAGTCACAAGGTAGGGACACTCGGGGCCAAGATTCTCCATCAATCGCTCTCGCATCGGACTGAATTCGTCATCTTGAGGGATGTTACACAATTGAAAGAAGTGTGGTGTCCGCCTAATCAAATTGTCTCTGAAACAATCGTTCACTTCTCCATGAACAGAATTCCATTTCTTAGCAACAGAGTAAGTAAAGTCAATAACAATTGGCGGCCTCTGCGTCATGTTAAAACAAACTTCATTGTAACAATGCGCAACCATTCTTTTCCGGTCAAATAAAACAATTGTATTACTCAGTGGGCCCAAAGTACCCTTGGTAATTTTCGCTGGCTCTTTGTCGGGTATTACTGGTGTTCTCAATACCTTTGGAAGTCTTTCCATATTCCGTTTCATTTGAACAAACCCCCAAAGTCGGGACTCCTCAGATTCGCCATAGTTCTGCAGCATGTACATTAGCATCGCATCCGTCATGACCGTTGGTATTGTAGCCGATGGAACACAATGCTTCAGAGTGTCGTAATGGAGCTGAATGACTCGCAGTTTAAAATCCTCTTCTTCGCTCAGCTCTTGAATAGCAGAAGTGGCTTCATGCTCCATCATCGCACGGTCCAACACAAAAGGGGAAAATCCATGGTGTCGTGCTGCCAAGTTGGAACATTTAGCAGGGTGACGATACAGACGGATGAGCATAGAACGCTTCAACAAGGAAAACATCTTCACAGGATAATCCCACTGGCAACTGTAACTATAATAGAAAAGTGAAATTGGTCTCATGAATGGAGACCATAAACAATACTCGAAATAACTTTACTTACTTTATTTCTTCAATGCATAAAACACATAAAATAATGTTTCAGATGTGTATATATTTACACATGTAAAAAAAAACAAGATAAAACAATTACAAACATAAAACATGAAATACTAAAAAATAGTTCAGCAAATATAAACTGATTGAAATAAATAAGATTTCAAATATTTTTTTAAATCGTCATAATTCCCACAAGATCGTAAATTTGCAAGTAGTTTGCTCCATTCTCGTGGCCCAGCAAAGGAGAGGGCACAGTCACTATTCATGGACCTAGTTACTGGCACATTCAGGAGTACTGTGCAATCTCACTTTGAGGAAAGTAAATCTGTTTACTACTTGGGGAGGCGTTGCCATTGAAGAATATGAAAGCATAAGACCAGACTTGAGAAACGAAGATTAGGAGGCTATCGTCAATTTAATGTCATAAAATTTTTGTAACTTAAGAAAGCAGTAGAGAGGGAGGCGTTGGAAGTACATGTTGTGGCGAACCCACAAACGTGCTTGTGAGACGACATGCCAATTTCTTCTTTGTCGGTTTTGTCTATTCGTGATACAACAAGTTAACAGAGAAATAAAGTGGCCAGTTTTATTGAATCTTCTCAACACACGTGTCCGAGATTATATAAGTGGTGACCCCGACGTGATCCATTTATAGAGACTAGGACACGAGTGTTGAGAAGACATGATCACTATCATCATCATGATGATAATAAAACTGCCCATTTTATTTCTCTCAATCTGTCAACTTCTTATATCATGAATAGACGAAATCTAAGAAAATGCTTCTTTTTAATTTCATTTAATCATTATGTGAACATTTCACAATATTAATAATCTAATAATTCCAAACAAATATTGTATTAATAACAAATGGCAAATGTCGAAGAGTCATGAAGTGTCAAGTCACAAGTGAACATCCCTGATTATCGCTCACTGCGCTGGTCACATGTCAGTCAAGAGAGACACTGCCATTTACACAACTAGCTTTAAATGAACATACCTATAACTACAGCTTTAAGCTTCGAAATGTCTTCGGTATCTGAGTCCGAGGAATCTGACATTACAGCAAAAATTCCGATTTATTTTAACACTTGAGACATGAAAGCCGGGGGAAATTTCGAAGTCATTAGGTACGTAGTGACTACAAAAACTTAGAGATCTTTTATATTTCGGGGTATCTACGTCGAAAGCCACTCTGGACGTAGCAAAAGCTCAGTTTAAAGGGATGGGGAACTAAATTTTAAGTGATGTTCTATTGACTCATAGCACCAATTTATAGCATTCCGTGCCAAGAACATCCTGCCTGGATGCAAGCGTAAGGAAATAATGCATTCCGAATATCGGGGTTAACATTGCGCCTATGGGAGAATGGCATCCATTACGAAGTATAGGAGGCAAACGTCAGCTGAGGGCTTGGTTTGGCTGATGGCTGATTGGTTCCGTTCCCCTCGTGAAGCTATCGATTTCAGCCAATCAGAGCAGAGCATCTTCGCCATAAAAGGACATCTTTGTTGTTTACGAAACGAAAGCGCATGCGTGGTGCACTCTGGCTGACCTTTTTACTGTTTCAGGATGAGAAACATGGTAGGTGTCCTAGAAAATCGCTTGTTAAAATAAGAAAAATAGCGAAAAATATTTTTCGTTTGCGCCTGACTGGTGGCAAAATGATTATTCTATCTATTTCCGAAAAGAAAAGAAAAAAATATCAAGGGGTTGAGTCGCAGGACGCGCTGATATGACGAGGCCCATTGTAAAAGATATCTTTAAATGGGCATTTTGTGCCACATACATATATTCAGCGGCTCTGTATGCATAGCCTTCTGCTAAGTACAGAGTCGCTTTGGGGTCTG
>KB310915.1:389191-404634 GCA_000328365.1 Capitella teleta
AGTGAGATTTATTTCTTTTTTTTCTCTGCCTTCAGCTGATAACAGGGCACGAGAGGCTGAAAGCAAAGCAATGTAAGCGTGATATTTTTGAAAGATTGAAATTTAATAGTTTTGTTTTCATAGCAATCTGGAGAATAAGTTTGGTTCCAACACTTCCAAAGAACAGAGGGTGAGTGGTAGGAATGCACGCACATCCGAACCCCCCGCAATTCCACTTGGTTTTTCTCATATCTGATGATAAATTGAATGAATTACTACCTCAATATTCATTTTCATCATTCATTGAGGAGATTCAAATGTATTACATTACTTATTCCATATTCCAGGCTGATTTGAGGAAAGTACAAACTTTGGCTGGTGATTTGCGCAAAGACGCTCAAATCAAGAAGACGATAGCCGACCGCAAGCAGAAGTACGTGGATTAGCTAACTATCAGGGAGACTCTATTATCTCTTATATTCACAGAGCTCTGCGTGGCCCCAAGACTTTGAATTTCATTTTCGGTGTGAACATTGACACACGCAACCAGGATGGCATGTTTGTTTACAACTGCAGCCGTTTGATCAAGATGTACCAGAAGGTAGGACCCCAGGCGGAGGGAGGGGTTTTCTGCAGTGGTGTGGTGGGAGTGGTGGATGTGCCGTATCTTGTACTGGAACCCACTCACAACAAGCAGGATTTTGCTGATGCCAAAGAGTACAGACATTTACAGAAAGCCATGGGTGAGCACATGGTCCAGTACTGGAAAGACCTCGGCATTGGTGAGTCATCAACTGCCGATTGAATGATAATATTTTGCTGATTTATTTTAATTGTTTATTATAGCTCAGCAAGGGGTGGCTAAATTCTGGTGAGTGCAATTGCATTTGAGGATTTGTTGAAAGATTTAATTGTTCTTTTGCAGGGAGAACTTTGGATATGTCAGTCCTAACTGGCGAGACCCCGCATCGCAAGACCCAAAGTTCATTCGCAAGCGAGCCATGCAGGTTCAGGAATCGTTGCAGTGTGGTGAGATTCTAGGATAAAATTTATGCATAAAATTATCTTGTGTTTTTGGTATGGTCAGATTTGTGCCTGAAGTGGCGTGTTCTCCCGTTCTCATCCAACAATATCGGAAAAACTTTTCCCGATGATTGGGTTTGTTCAATGAATCCGGACGCAGCTCACAATCGGTATTTATTCCGTGCATCATCTTTGTTTTGTTTTTACGTTTCTTCCCGTGTTCTCTTAGGTGCTCTGCATCGGAACAGAAGTTGAACGTTCCGGAAGGAGTTCTGAAGAAGGAGGTGAAAACAAAAGAACAAAAGGAGAAGGAGTTGGCAGAGGTTTGTTTCTATTTTGATTCATTTGTATTTATTCTGTTGTATTTTTTTCTCAAGGAAATTCAAAAGAAGCAGGACATCCTGGATAAAATTCAGGTAATTTTATTTTTTATTTTATTTTTTTGTATATTTTTATTTCCTCTAACAATTGTAGAATAGGGGAATAATATTTGCTGTGTTTGTGATAATGGTTGATTGTGCAGTTTTCATGAGTGAATCTACACAGACCTAGATATCTTCAAGTGTACAGTCAAAGCTCATTATTATGAACCTTCAGGGGCCATAAAAATTAGTGCGTAATATCAGGAGTTCTATATGTGAGGAGAACATCCAATTCTTCAATAGAAACAAAAAAAAACGTTATGATTCATAAATTGACGTTATGATACATCATAATGATACATGATAATGTATTTAAGCTAATGGGGATGTAAATGAAACATGTGTGTTAACACTTGATAAAGAAAAAAAGGTTTGTTGAGGGCTTTCTTTAAATGCTCTATTGAAATTCATGGCATAAAATTAATGCATCATGACATACCATCATTTAGTAAAAAAAAAGATTCAATAGTGGATTGTTTATGCTCATGCTGCGATGCTGAGGTAAATCCATCCAGTGAAGTGAGGTGTTTGAACATATCATCTGCATTTGCACAGGATTGCACGTGTCGTCTCAATTGTTCGAACGACTGCATTGCTGCTGTGTAGGTCACTGTGTGGTTTTTTTGCATAGCTGTCATCGTCATTTGAACTTGTTTGGGGTGACTTAGATTCTTTAATGGCATCATTTATGTCATTTTCTCTGATCTCGTAAATACGTTATGATTCATGCACTGATGCAGTTGCGTAGTGATTCACCATCATGTTTTCACCATCATTCACAATCGAAATTAAGGTAATAGGAGTACGATTTATTTTTCATTATAAGGAGAAATATCTCAGTAGAACACTATATGGGTATACCCTAATTGCATTGTTGTACTTAGATATTTCAGTCGTTGCACTTTAAAATTGTTCCAATAATATAATTATATTTATATATCAGTACGAACACAGAAGCAGGTGTAAGATCACAGAATCATAGTGAGATCTTGACTTTGATCAGCTAGAGAGGCAACGTGTGACACCCAGTTAGCCCCGCAGACTGACCGGTTGTTAGGCAACTGATACAAGAGAGGTGAATAAACTGCACTCTGGAGTACTTGTGAACGGCTCGACTGCTGATCTCTGTTTTTGCCCTTGATATACTTGTATAATAGTAGCATATCTGCCATCTTGATCCACGCTGACATGAAAAGTGCTTTCACTTTTGTTTGAGACAAAGGTGAAAGCACTTTGAAATCAGTGGTTCCCGTGATCCGTGGAATTTCTGCTTTGATATCGGACACGTGAAATGACAGTTAAATGATCAGCGAAGCAAGGCGAGCGAGGGATCCACTCACAAACACTCAACTTCATGAGCAGATACTGTAGAACTTTCCTATTGTGAGTTTGTAATAGCAGGAGTCATTTCTGCTCAGGGGACTGGGTATTTGGTTCGTATTAATTGGAAGTTTGAACAATGCGGAGTTATTATCTGATTAACCTGCCATGTTAAAAGATGGGGATCTGGCGGGGATCCCCAAAATAGTTCTATATAACCCGAGGTTCTATATACCCGAGCTCGTAATAGCGAGCTTTGACTGTATAATTATCTGATAAGATCGATCACAAAATTTTCACGTTTAGAAATTTTGCACCTAGCTTTGAATGCAAAATTTGGATATTCTGTGTATCAGAAATTGAACTTTTGGGAATTTTGAGATATGTTTCTTTTTTGTATTTTCATAAAAGAGTTCATTGTTGGCTTACAACTGTGGTTATTTTTAAATGGCTGGTTATTCTGTGTAAATATTAATTCTATGCTCTAATATTCCAACAACTTTTTATCCTCCTAATTAGAAAACCAAAACCGTGACATCATCTCGACATGTGCGTGAAATGGAGGACGATGACTCATCATCAGGTGTCTCAGAGGAAGACGAACCCAAACCGACTTCCAACAATTCACACAAAAAGGTAATTAAATCCTCTTACGTTGTTTTGGTTTTTGAATTAAACTCAAAATAATATTATGACAATTTTTGATTCCCATTATGTGATACATTTGTTTCCAGGCAGCACCCGGAAGGAGACGCAAGACTTCTTCAGAGAACGAAGATTCCGTCAGTTCTGACGAACCACGCAGCAAACGTGTGCGTCAAAACCCCGTGAAAGTTCAGTCCAAGAGCTCTGGCAGCAGATCCTCCACCCGCACTATTTCGGTCGGTCATCCTTCTACGACTCTACGAGTGAGGAATAATTTTCCTTCTCCTGTGGATGCGTTTCATCTTTATTTATATTTTTCATAGAAGTTCAATTTGGGAAAACAAATATAAATTTTGTTTATTTTCATCTCTTTCTGATTCATCTCACAGATCGTGAGGAAATCTTCAAACACCGTCACAAGACGACGTCGTTCCGGAGCGTTCCGTCGCATCACCCAGGAGGAGAGCAGTGAGGAGGAGGAAGAAAGCAGCGAAGAGGAGGAACGCGTCTCCAGACATCGCAAAAAGGTTTTTCCCCCTCCCCCAATTCCCCCACATAATGTCTTCCTCTCTCTGTAGGCAAACGATTCCTCAAGGAATAATGACGTTAAGAAGTCGAGTAGAGAGGCCGTGCGATCTGAAGACGTAGGGACCAAGGTTGAGGTCAGGGCTCACCACAAATGGTTAGTACACGTCATGTGACCTCTCTCTTAATCTGTTTTTACAGTCCATTGTGAAATTTCCATTTGCTAAATGAAACTGTCCTAAAGAGAATTTTAAATCATTTGCCCTGTTTCTACCTTTGATCATGCTTTTGGCATGTTGTGAAATTTTTGCTGTTTCGCAGTATTGCTCCTCAAAAACGTGGTCGGAAACTTTCTTGAGTTGAGAGATGTGTAATTCACTGTGGAATTTGCAAACAATCTTGCAACCTTACCTTACTCTCGAAGTCATATGATATCATAACGGATCAACGGGCGTTATGATTTCGATTAGTGCGTTATGATACGGATGTCTCATCTTGGGGTATCGTCGATGTGCGTTATGGTTGTACTTTGGAAGTTCCCATGCCATAATTATTCGTTCCAATCATAACGGCACACCATCCTCCTCGTTCTTATTCGGATCGAAGCTGATTCGATGCTCGGTTGAATTGGGTCCGCACTCTGCCACTGTATTCGACTTAATTACCGTTATATTACTCTGTATCAATTTGCTTAAATTGTCTTTCCATCAATCAAATGAATGCGTTTAATTCGCTTTAACAGCTTCAACCACTCCATGTTATGTCACGTGACATTTCTCGATATGCGAACGACGAATATGCAAGAAATAGCGCCGGGGGAGGCGAAGCGACCGATTCGTATCTGCGCGCGCATTCAAACTGGATCTACGTCACGCAAAATACGAAGCCGGAATGACGACAAGGAGCTTCCCGTAACTTCTGCAAATCGATCGATCCCAAGCGATCTACCTGAGGAAAATCCTGGGTTCAATCGAGTCTGCATTTTGGCGGTTAATGCGGCCAATGTGTCCATGCGTTGTTCTGCGAGTAAGCATGCAGATGGGTGCACTGAGCGTCAATCTGAGGTTACCCTGGGGAGAATTACCTTTCGTTCGCTTACGAGGAATGCCCATTATACGCAAACCCTGAAAGCGCGCATTAATATTGAAGCCAGCCCCCTGACGAGGAAACCGGCTTCGAAATGCGGCGTGTGTCGCAGGAGCACCGTGCGTGCTTTACGGCCGGCGCTACGCCATCAGCCAGCGACACCTCGCGCCGAATTCCATGCATAGGGAATTGCGGCCGGTCTGCCCTCCCCGACACCCTCGTCTCCCAGGAGGAGATGCATCGGCGGCAGACCCATCTCCCCCTCTCCCATACCCTGCTAGCTTATCCCTCGATTATAATCCGACTGCGCGGAGTTGGCTCGTAAATCTCTCGCCTCTTGACGTCATTTCTCCTCATTTGGCGCAGTTCGACATGACGGATTGGCTGAAGGTGTCGGAGCAGCGACACCCTCGCTCGATGAGGGTCACTCGCCGCTCCGTCCTCTCTCGGCTCAGGTCGGTCAAGAACGATGGTCAACGCAGCTGACCGTCCGGCACCTGAGCTCTCTTGACCATTGCTGATTGCTTCGGTGTTTGACTTGTAATAAATTCATGTGTTTCGTTGTGATTATTGTTATGCAGATGAATGTGTGTTGCGTGATGTGATGAGCGCACGAGTCACATTGATGTTTGTTAATCGAAATCAGAGAATTATTGGGTTTCCTATTGTGGTGACCAAACATTTTTAAAGGAGACTTCGAATGAGAAAACTCACCCTAATACTATTACTTCCGGTCGATGAATCGAGGACCTCATCGAGACAGAGCTTCCCCGAGAGTGCGACGCTTTAACCATGCAGTTAATATATAAATACACAATGAAAACATTTAACTTTTTTTTTTTTTTTTTTTGCGGCGCTTCACATTTTCTAAATTTGTTTGCAGGGTGAATGGAGTTGTGACCGAAATCGACTCTCGCAAGAATCGGTGGAGAGTTAAGTTGGACAAACAACCGCAGGACAAAAACGACAAATGGTAAAATATACCCCCCCCCCTCTTCCCCACTCTCCCTCTCTCTCTCTCTCTCTTGGGTCGCATGTTCTTTGAAGCCTCGTTTTCCTGTCCGTCTGTTGTGCAAACTCTTTAGCTAAATTGAATAGAGCGCGCTGCTCTTGCGGAGTGACCAAATCCCTCTTATGCGCTGTAACCCACTTGGCGATCTCTTTGTCCGAGTGATTGGCCAACAGTGATACGTGTCAATTAAGTCAAGTGCTTCATCTTGCTCGTCGAGGCAGCGCTGTTACGCCCGATCTACTTGGGTTTCAGGCCCTACGGCAACCAGAAATCAATTTAGCGCCGGGCGGTTTCGAACCCTGACAGCTCTCTCGGTGGACAGATGGCGCAGGGCTCGGATCTATTTCGCCCGTTCGATGTCCACACCCGTAATTTTCCGCTCTCGCAGCCAGCGGGAGACGGCTCGTCTTCTTCTGCGTGCTGACTGCAGAACCCCCGACGGTGGAATTCGCCGAGTCAGGAGTTCACGACCCGAGGACAGCTTCAAAGACAGCACTTCTTTTGAGTTGTGTTGCCTTTCTCAGCTAATGATCGTTGCTTTTCTCTCTGTAATGTTATGATATCCGATGCGAAAATTTGCCCATAAAGTTAAGAAAGCGACGATAAAGTTATGAAAGGCATGTCTTCTCTGTTACCGCCCTGCTCTCTAATTACTCTGTAATTACCAATCCCCTTCGCTCTATATCTCGCGACTCCTCCTCTGACCCATTAACAGACTGACCGGATGTCTTGAGGGCCAGTGTGGTCAATTATTCGCCACATATTGCCGTTGACCGCCCCGTTGGGTAATGCTCGATCTTGCTATTGGATCCCTGACCATTCAGCGCTGTGTAATGATCGCGGACCCCTCATTAAGCCGCGTAACGAATTAATGACCACTCGTCAACGACCATTCACTCTCTTCTTCCTCCTCCTTTACCGTTATTGTCAACTGCATTTTTTTTTGATTTTCTTTATTCATTTCGAATTTGCTTCTTTGTTTCTGGTGTGATTATTATTATTTTTTTTTTTTTTTTCTGCGTTATGTACGGGTGGCAGCATTGTGTGCGCATGCGCTGACCCTAGGGCTGACCTCCTGCTGCGCTTTAACGACGATGTCAGACGATCTGTTGCCTCATTATATCGACTCCTCACCCTCCCTCATCATCCTATACCCTCAGGCCGCATCTCATATTTCATCTTATCTTATAATCTCTATCTTATCTTCCAGGGTGGACAAACAAGGCAGCGAAGTGAAATTGAAGGTATTTTGAGATTTCTCAATTCTCTTATTTTTTTTTTTGTATTTCCCAAGTTTTTTCCAAGTTTTTCAAACTCGTTTGTATTCCGAGCAACCTTCACAATTTGATGGTTCGCGGTTGTGACGTGCATGATTCCGCTTGAACGGAGACGATACACGGCCGACCGCCCCCTTGATTCAGGGCGCGCGTTGAGGGCTTGAGAGAGGCTTACGTCACCCGTTTAATGACGGCCTTGTTAATGCACTCGCCAATTTAGAAATCGCCCTATCTCAGATGCAATCGCCGCCGCCGGTGAAAGAAAAATCGAAATGACAGGGATCGACATACAAACCTCCGTTCTAGATAAACGGGAGTTCGAACATCGCCTGTGGCCATGCATGCAACTTTAAATCGTGGGTTGGGAATATTTGAATTAATCTGGATAATTCTTTTAGGATCAGCGAGCCGAGAAATCCGGAACTCCGGACGAGGCTTCGACATCAGCGCACGAGGAGATCGCTAACGGATACAGGTATAGTGACTCTTATTATGCAATATAATCCTTCATATTACTCCTCTCTGTTTCCCCCTCATTCCCTGGTTGCCTCTTTCAGGACCTGTCTCCGGTACTTCCTCCCCCCTCAGTGGGTTATGGACAAGGATGCGGTGTCGTCCTTATCCACCGCTGAACTGGCGGCTTTTCCCCTCGACGACTTTTTTGACCATTACGAGAAAGGCCTCCGCAAGGTTCGTTTCGCGCTGTCTGCCAGCACCGTCAGCCCCGGCCGCTTTGTATACGCCAGGAAAAGTGTTTTTTTTTTCCCCTTGTATCGGAAGATATTCACTGTCGAATTCACCACTCACCGAGTCAATCGAGGTGTTGGTGTTTCAGACTGCAGCTCAATGCACTCCCTGACGTCCGCGCGAAATTCGTCGCCTTACGTAACACCGTGTCGAGGTCACTGACTCCCCGCCCTCCCGGCCCATCCCAGGCGAGGGTTTGCGGTGCGCGTATAAGTCGCTAATTGCGGAAGCGCAGTCGGTGCTTTGCGGATGATCCCGTCTCCCGCTAACACTGCCTCCTATCCCGCGCAACTGACACTAATCCCGGACGAAAACCCCGGCTGCAAATGTTACGTCACAGCTGATCTGTCGTTTAGATTGCCGTTACTCGTGTTACTCATCTCACTCATGCCATCTCTGACTCGGTGGCTCTGTGATCTGAGCGCCCGTTATCTCTGCGCCTATTGTCGCCGAACCCCTTTTGATTGAGAAGCGGGCAGTGACCTTTCATCGCTTTTTCCCTCCAGGTCTTCCTCTCTTTCTTCTTCGTCTCTTTTTAATTCTCACCTTGTTACATCTTGTCCCGCTACTCAATTACCAACGTCGGCCTTTTGTCTGCTTTTGTCGGCTCCTTCGCTAATTATCGATCGCAGCCTGAACGCAGACAAGGAAGAGATTCTTCTACGCCTTTGAATTTGACTTGATATCTCACTCTTTTTTTTTTTTTCCCTCGATTGTTATATTGTTCGCATTATTCTTATTGCCCGTGGGGTTGGAACGACCCTCATAATCCAAAAATACAGAGGTAAAAAAAAAAAATAAAGTTCTTTATTTTCTCCCAAAAATGTTTTGGAGGGTTATCCGCGTAAAAGAGAAAAAAAAAAAAAAAAAAAAAAATCATAAAAATCGCATGTCAGTGTGAAAGTGTCGCAAAACGAATGAATCAATTAATATCATTACACTTGGTGACGTATGTTTTCTGACCGCGTCACTGATTCTCAGCTGTTTTCTTTTCAATTATCATTGTTTCGTTCATAATGCTATTAAATAATTGCCCTGAAAAGCGACTCGCCTGTTGAACTTGAATACCTTATGGATCGGATTTGTCGCCATTGTTGACTCGTCAACACCTGAACGGCGTCATCTGCTCTCATCACATCTTCCTGGCAATGAATTTGAATTTATTGATTGATATCTCAGTTCATTGTTATTGAATTTCTTCTTTTATTCCGCAGTTGGTCAGCAGCTTTCAGCTTGAGACAGAGACCGCTCGGAATAAGTTATCTTCCGTTCGGAAGATGATAGCCAAGCTACTGAAATCGATCAATGAGGTAAGAATGGTTATACAATCTTGTTATTTACTTAAAACCGAAATTCAAACACAAATTAACCGAAAAGCCATCTCGCTAATTCGCGTATTGACTGATGCAAGAGTGGAGCATCTGCCTTTTCTTCCAAATTGTCCTCATCCCTTTTGACGACGCCGTAATCTTCTTACTCAACCATCGGTTTTCTCCCTTTGCATGCGTCGCAGCGGGTTCTTCCCTTTCTTTTCCCTTCAACCTCGATGTGTTGACAGTTCCACAATGGGGCAGCTGATTGAGCAGGGCCAGCGATTAAGCCTTAATTAAACACCTCCTCCGCCCCAGAACCCTCTTTTCGGTTGTTATCAACTTGTAAATGGCGATTTGACTTCGGCGTAACATGACGGGAGCTCGCCCACCTCCTCTTCACGCCTCTTTCTCTCCTCCTACTTCTCCGCCTTCTCCCGGTGACTTTTCTAGTTTGAAAATTGAATTCCTTGCTGATACCCTTTCGGTCGATTGCTCCTTTTCATCGCTTCTTCAGCATCGCATGACATCTCCCTCAAAGCAAACGCTCAATTATAACCGAATTGACGGACGTCTGAATGCCAAGAATGATGCCACGACATGCATCAAACATATGCTAACACGACTGAAGCCGAGAGAATCGATGCGTTTTAATTAATTCTGCACCAATTATGCCGCTACGGGCTTGATTATCTGGTAATGAGAGGGTGTAACGTCGGTCTTAGCTGGCTCCACAGCTGATCTCGTGCTACGAGATTACGTGCGGGATTAACCACGGTAATCCCGTTCGGTTTTAGGCCACGCCCCTCCTCTCCCTGCGAGGCCGCGGCGGCGGCTTAACTTCAAAGGGACGCTCTATACCATAGGGCACTCATGTAAATGAGATTTTATTCAAATGGATTTCACTTACAGAATCAACTCTGCCCGCGGATGTGGTTAACTCACAGCAAACGACGTGTTAACCGGACGATTCAGCCCGACGCTCATCTGCATTTTGATAGATTTTTCTCTGATTTCGGCCCAGATTGATCCTCTCATGTCTGCTTATTGTGTTGAAATGTCGCGAATCTTAAAAGCGAGTTGTCATAATTGATTGTAGACATTATTCGCAAGGTGTAAATCCTGCATATGTTTGCATGCAGTTGTTTTTTTTTTAAATAGATTTTTGTTTCTTTTGAATTAAAAAAAAATATATTTTGTTTGTTTGTGTAAATATATAATTTTATTTGGCTGTTGTCGATATTGACACTTTGTGAGAGCAATTTCCATCTGAGCAAATCGCTTTTTCGTTCGGTCCGTATTCGCCAGTCAGGAGAGCGACGACTTTTTCCCAATTCTGGCCTCGTTGTTTCGTTGCCATGGCGACACCCCCCCCCCCTTGCGCGGTGCTGATGACTTCCCCTGCTGTGTCCGTTTGCTTGTTGCAAAATAAGCCACTGGTAGATTGACCACAACTGACCAGTGCAGATGGTCATTCGTCGGAGGTGTGTGTTGGTTTTTTGATGTCATGGTGTTCGCATGCGTCCCGTGGGACGACATGGTCGCGCATCTTTTTCGGTCTTCGTCCCTCTGTGCTTCCCGCCGCTTTGAAGTGTTTGCCCGGGGCCGCCGCGTGCACTGATCGCTGCCCGGCCTGCTATTAACGGAGGGCGATGACAGGGCTCCTGCGCCTCATCTGCATCCGAGATGCGCCCGTGCTGTATGCCCCCTGCGTAGCACCCCTGGCACCCCTGGCATTCGTTCGCTCGAGGCCTCTTCTAGGGATCGTCACCAAACAGATGTTGCCCATCATAACTGAGCATATGTTATTGTTATTTACGCGTCAACATGATTTGCACTGGGAAGCTACACAGGTGAAGACGCCACCTCTCTGCTTACGTATTTTTCCTCTGATGAGGTTGACAGTGAGAGATGGATGCGGTTATTAATCAACGTTGGCCCTTCATCGCTCCTATTATTTCGGGTCTATTCTGCGATATAAGAACACCTCCGTACAACGACTCAATTGTGACATGATATGGCCGTTGTTGGAGCACCCATGAAGTCATTTTAAATCTCTTCGGTCACATGTACTCTGATAATACTATATATACTTGTATATATATAAGTTGCCCCCTTTTTCCTCTCTTCTCGCCGTATACCCACTAGCGTTTTCATTGTTTTGCTTGAGTGTTGACGCGGATTGCATTACCGATAATTGAAATGGTTTGAATGGCGACTGTAGCGGAGGCAGCAGACTTCATCTCTGCCATCGACACCCTCTAATCTGAGAAGGTGCCGCCTGCGAATGAAGGCTCTCCTTTATGCATACATGCACCGCAGATGTATTTCAAACTGACGCACTTATTATTACTATATACCGGTACAGACAGAAAGCGTGTGCTATGCTGACGAGTGACGACTATTATGATTGCGCTTCGTTTGCTTGTGTGTTGTGATAAATTACTGGTCGTAATCGCCTTAATGTGCCGTCTTCAAAAGGCGCTGCCGGATCGGGTGACGTTGCCTTTCGCACTTGGAGGTCACCGCTGCGCCACTTCGGGGTCCCGTTTGACCTCTGACCCTGTCGCCATGGCCACCTGTCCAACACCTCTCCGTCCGAGGTGCGAAGACGACTCGACGTGTGCATCTGGCGTGCGTTGCGCCGTTCACGCATGCGCAATGCTGATAACGCTCTGTCATTCTATTTTTTTTTTTTTTGCTTTCTTGCAGGAGTTCGACATCGACCCGGACGCTGACAGTGAACACGTCGATGATCTGCTCGCTCTGTGCGTCAAGCAGGCGACACAGCAACAGGCGCCCTCTACCGACGGCAACGACAACTGATCACCATGGCAACCGAAAACTGATCGCCATGGCAACCCAACTCTTCACCGCAAACCGCAGCAAATGATTTTATCGGGCAAAAATGTCCCTCGATTTATGTGTGTACAGTAGCGTCCTTCTTGTAGTTACTGTTTTTGACCATGTTGTTGGCCTTTTTAGCTGTACTATTTTCCATGTCTTCAATCTGCCATTATCTTTTCCTTTTCTTCTGCCTCGTGTCTGGATATGCATTGTGTTCTGCTCACGTGCATCGTTATTATACGGAATAACTAAATATTAATAATCATGATAAACGCGTTTAATGTAATTCTCTCTCCCTCGGTCTTCTTGTTTTGTTCTGTTCGGGGCTTCGTACAACATGGATATGATTAGTGTAATGTAAGGGAATAATTCTGTGGAATCCGTCGCCATGACAATCATGGTTCCTGAGTGATTCAACCGAAACTTTATGAAAACGTAAAGGTCCATTAAGGACAACAATCTCAGGTTCATCCAATGAAATTTCGCAAAAAAAAGCTCATCTGGATCCTACTCTTTGATGCGTGGCAGCGTATGGTATTGCATGACATTCAGTATAAGTAAAGGATAAAGATATCAACAGTAGTAAAACGAGAGGCATTTATTTGACGTGGTACCTTGTGGGGCAGAAGCTGGAGACTTGACGCTTCGCCATGCGGATCAATGAATTCTGAATTTAATGTGAATGTGTAACGATGCTAAAGAGGTCATCCTGAGTATTCTCTGACCTGGATGCCGACCATCTCCCAGGTGCCCATGGATGATTACCCAGGATTGATTTGGCATTGTTTGGCCATAGACGAATTGCTATAGTAATAAGTTTATGGTTTAGCGGCGATTCCTCAAGGGCTTCTGGGTAATGCCCGGACATCAGCTGTGTTCCTGTTGATCCGTCGACAACTCCAGTCTCATTGCTTCAGCGAAAGGACATTGAACCCTCGATCGCTCAATATAGAACACAATACATTGCATTTGATTGTGAGGTTTTTCCCCTCTGGGTGAGTATATTGAGTGACTATAGACCTATATTTTCTTTTGTCGCAGTTGCGAAACTCATTTGTGTTTAAAGACTATAACTGAACATGTTTTATATTCATAGATATAAAATCTAAATACATTTAAAGTTAAGTATAAGGAACATCAATATGTAATTATGCACTTTTCAGACAATGCATACGTCAGTCACAGCCGCATTAATGTTCTCCGTATAATTACTTTATTTGGTCTTTATTTCTTTTCATCACTAAAGAAAGAAAGAAAAAAAAAAATAAAAATAAAAAGCCGAGTCGACCTGCTGCTTACTCTCCGTTCCGTCTGCATTTTTATGATGACCGCATAACCGGCGACGTGGGGACACAACCATCGAATGACGTAACCTGCGCTGGGCACACCAATATGCCATTGGGCCATGCGGTGGCTGCATGCTGCATCTGTTCCGTCTCATTGGACCTGTAATCCTTGGGTATAATCTTCAGGGTGGTCACCGTCGTTCTGATCAGTTTGAAATCCGTGCACTTGTTAACCATGTAATGAAATTGCGGCCCCTTTTAATGCGTTGATGGCGTGAAAATCTGTGCTCCGTTTAGTGGGTGTAAAGAGAGATACCAATGAATTTAATCTCTTCTGTTGCTCTTTTCAGCTGTTCATCGGGACACATGTGTTGCGGATTTTATTAACTTGTTAAAACATTTTTACCAAAATCTTATAAGGCGCGTGATTTATTTTACTGCGAGTAAAAGAATGAAAACATATGCATATCGTTTAAAATGACATAAATGCCATTATTTATCCGTTTCTATAATGTGCTTTTAACAAGCAATGAAGCCATGTTTAGTTCAAATTATCCTATTAATATATTCATATACGGTGTGCATCACTCTGTATCAGTATAAAGTACTGAACGGGGCCACTTAAGTCATAAATAACACTTGCTTGTGTTCAGTTTAAAGTTAATCCACGTGGCAGTGTTGATTGAGGAAGAGATCAACACTGTGTTTTATCCATTTCAACACCGCACAACCCATAATGTTATTCCATCGCCTGCAGCCAGTAAGTAAATGTATCTAGTTTATCAATTACCTTTTAGTGTAGTAACAATTGCGGAATAAATACATTCAGTTAGGATTCAATATATGCTGTTCTGAGCAGGCAGTGACAAATTTCTCGCTGCATGGAAAATAGGTTTCTTCACTGAATTCTTGTGAATAGAACTCAGTCTTTTCATGGCGTTCAGTTAACTGTTTTCGTTATGCGAGGTTGATTGAATTAAAGGCTTCCTCAGTTCTGTGATTTAGCGTTAAGCTGCCAGTCCTGTTTGATGTTTGACGGTGAATGCCTTGTAAATGGCGAATTGTTATTCTATGAACAGCTTCAAAGAGTGTTAAACTGAGGAAGGAGCCTGGGGCGATACCCAGGGATCCCTCCTGATGCCCCTTCCGAGAGCCATAAACGGAAGAGGGCTTCAATGCACCGCTAACTAATATTTGACCAAAAATCGAGCACAGATTTTGCGGTCTTTTGATCATAGCATACGTCTGATCAGAGACGCTGCTTAATTGGCATACAGCAAGAAATAAATGTGCTTGGAACGATATAGCACACTGCGCCTGTTTGCTCCGGTAGATCGATCGAATTCTGAGTATTATGATATACAGGGTGGTTCAATTGAAACGGCTCCATCAACGAGTTGGTGTTTATGTACACTGCACTAAACACTTGCAGCAAGTATGAGCAGGGATTATTGTTAACTCCGGTCAAGAGTTATTGGAACTTCTATACAAACACGCATCAACCGTTTAATCATTTCAGAATCGGAGGATAGTGCCAATTTCACGCCGACTATGTGATTTTTATGCGATTTTTGAATCTTGAAAAACGAATATATATTTTTTTTAATTGTAATCGTCTTTGAACGTCTAAAAGGAAGACCCACAGCATGCGTCATTGGAATATGTGCATGTATGCATGTATTATGAACATGGAGAATTCTGATGGACGCATGTTCTATACTTACAAAAGCGTACATCAAGTTTATTCATCAAGTGCAATTCCTGCATACTTGTAGTTTGTTTACATGTTTGTTTGGCTAATTAGAGGGAGGTCGAACTGCTAATAAATTTGACGCCGAGGGTGCAGGCAGGTGATAACTTGATACGCCAATGATATCACATGCGCCTTGAGTGTTCAGCACGTTAGGGCTTTCCAGATTGATACAATGTAGTTTTGCAATGGAGATCGTAGCTTGGCGGTGTCT
>KB310915.1:404684-423418 GCA_000328365.1 Capitella teleta
TAAAAAGTAAGGAGTTTATAATACCCGCATACTTCCGAAAAAATGCGCGTGCAAGAGAGACAAACTTGTTCCTCGAATGTTTGCCAACTGTTGGAATGAATACTGTTAGAAGACAAAGCCACCCCCGGGATGGCTTCTCCTTTTCAAGGGATTTGAGTCCGGCCAATACGTGGTACATGTACTCGGATTGTGGGAGGCCGAAGCTGACCACGGTTCGGACATCACTCGCCAGTGGGATTGAACAGAATCTACAATGTCATCGTGACCGCATGCAGGGCGCACGTCCGATAAGGAGGCAGAGTCGAAGACTGCAGATGGTAAAGCATCGAATCATGCACATCGTAAAAGAGCGAGTCATTAAGAACATTCAAACTCGCGTAACTATATGTGTAACGTGAAGACTTTTCATTCTATGTATTCCCACACCTCATTAGGGAGTCATATGTCCATATTATTTGTCAGCAATCATCTGCCCCTATTCTACCCTACGAAGTCATGCCCCATTGACTAGCGAAGGGGGACCCAACCCTCACCGTGTTAAATACCCATACACAATATGATTGCATGACGGGCACATTTTGTGCGCGTTTTATTAAGTTTTGATGAGGCGGTTTCGGCAACCAGGGTGCGATGTTGAGTGGAAGACTGTTCAAGTCACGGTGGTTTTAGTGCGACTATTCGCACGTGCCTAGTATTCAAACTTGGCTTGGTAATATGTTAGGTGAGACTGAAGGCTTTATGTGCACATGTGGCAGTAAGCAGGTGAGTATTAAGTGGGATGTCAAGAATCAAGATTGACCAAGTTTGCGATTTAAAGAAAGGTGTAAGAAATAATTAATTCTATATAGCAAGTTTATTTAAATTCCATGCATGATGTAATAGAATCTAATCAACATATAGTAGCATACACATATAATCAATACAAATACAATTCAATTACAAGCAAAATAAAGAAGATACACAATAACTTATCAACATTCAACAACCATAATTGGAGGACAAAAAAGTCACAGAAGTCACAAAGGGAAAGTGCTGGCACTTGACCTCTGGCGATTCTGTCAATTCTTCAATCTCTGACTTAGGGCGTGGCTCTGATCTAATCACGTCTTTTAAGGAAGTGTGAGCCCCTATTCAGCCCGCAGAGCAAACAGAGCTCGTCGCCTCCTCCTCCTTACTTCTCCCTTTCCGATTGAAAGCCAGGTGAGCGGGCGTCGCACACCTGCAATAAGGGGTTGCCTCCCTTTCCGCCACGCCCCCTCCTCGCCAATTATCCCCTCACTTGAATGACGCAAGGCGAGACCAGCGTTGGATTCCAGGAGCGATAAATTTGCTGATCCGATCCTCTGCACGTTGATCAAAAGGTTTCCTGAATACGTTGCCTTTGACTAATATTTGAATGGCGGATTGGCTGCGTGCACAAGAACTTTAATGACATAATGAGTTTGACCAGCAGAGTAAAGACTGACTTTTTTCTTCTGGCATTGTACATAACGAGATCACACCTGGAATGTTAAACACGTGAATACTGGAGAAGAGAAATCTATGTACAGGATTCGACTAGTCTTTAGTGTGAGATGATACAGGGTTCGGCTGATCAGGCTAAATTAGGGAAATGAGAAGACGAAGGGAAGTTCATGACTGAGGGCATGCCGGACAGGGCACTGTACGACTGTCCGCTTCCCTGATGCATGTACGTGCACGACGGCAGTTGCTGACTGCCCAGTCCATATGATGACGTCGACGACGCCGAAGGAATCGATGAAGATGTTTGCAGGGCACACGCAGCGCTCTGAGGAGCCAGCTGACCACAGTGCGAAGGCATCTGGCCGAGGAGACCATTGCCTCCACCAAGTCCAACAGAGTTCGCCATATGCATTGCTGCCATGCTGCTGCTAGCGGCCGAGTGGTGAGGGTAGTAAACTTGCTCGCAGGCTGAAGGCCCGCTGCTACCCTGGAGGTAGGGCGACAACCCCTGTGACGAGTACTGCGGGCACTGCGCTGGCGGCATGGTAGACAGGCCTGCACTGCCCCGGCTCGGACTGCGGCATTTTCCCAGCGACGATCTTTTCGCTCCGATTTGACACGAAGGAAGATCATCTTCTCCCAATTTGCGAGCGTCATCAGCGAGGTCTTCTCGTGGCCGATGTTCTGGAGTGCGCTGCGTCGGGGGCGCTGCCTTGAGAGGAGCGACCGAGGACGACGAATCAGTCTTGCGGTGCTTGCTGTCGGGTTCATCTGGCGAAGAGAGAGTGAAATGTTAAAGTCGTTAGACGTGACGTTTTTACGACTGATGAATCTTCGGTTACATCACACCAATTGCGACATCCTTAAAAAGCTGTATATCATAAAATCATTGGTCATATATGGCGCTATTCATATGGGTTAAAAGACTTTCTATTTTCCACTTTTGAGTTTATTGTTTTTCTTCCCTTTTCACCTGCGTACTTTATCATTCACACCTGAGTAGACCTATAATACATATACTCAGGTGCGAATCATAAATTGATATATTTCGCTATCCGTCGATGGAACTCACATACAATTAACACAACGGACACGCGGAACAAGAGAACATGAAAGAGCTCAAAAGTTGATTGACAACGAATTAGAGCGTAATGCCATTTGCAGGTTGCTGTTTCGATTCTCGGAAGAATTCTCTTTGACAATTGCATTAGCCAAAGGTCATTAGGTCCAAATAGGATTGGAAGCCGGGTCAGCATGAACTCTATGGGGAAATCATGAAAACAATTGATCTCTAAGCATCTTATAGCCAATTAACGCAGCGGAGATCGACTAAAACAAAAACAGCGACAGTTTTACAACTGTTCCGCGCAGCGAGATGACGTAACACTGTCTCATTAAGACCTAGATCATCCACCCCGTCGAGTGTATTTCAATAAAGACCACCAATGCCCAACGATCATGCCACTCAGTCATTTACTAGTTGGTGCCGTACCTGATAAGTCGTGTGAGGTTTTGTCAGATGGGTCCATTGAGATGCTAGGGCGCTTCATGTGCAGACGATGATCTCGACAGTGAAGGACATCAACGCGGCTACGTCCCATGCCATTGTCTCGGAATCCCTTTGCAAAAGGGTTGTGGTCAATCTTGAGTTGGGTAATCTGCATAGGAACGGGTGTCATGAATAGACTGCATGTGCTTGGAGGTTTAGCGGAGCTCACCTGTTCATTCTGGTAAGCGGTGACGGCGATGAAGTGAGTCTCCTCGAAAGCGTACGTGTTGAATGAGTTCCATCTCATCGTGAAGATGTCGTTGGCTTGGACGACGTGGATGCGAGGCTGGTATTTGTGCATCGAGTTGAGAATGATCTGCTTGAGGGAGAGAGGAAATGATATTAAAGGACTGGAATATCATTCTAATAAAAAGCACACACGGCCTGAGCATCAAAGCCAACGGAAGGAACATTAATTGCCTTATAATGGAGATCCAATCGCACTCTAGTGGCTTCTGATCAAAACATAAATGCTCCCTTGAAAGGAAAAGCTCCCGCAAATGAGCTCAGGCGCCAAGGTATTATAAGTCGACTAAATCTGCAATGCGAGGGAGCATTTCTGTATTATGCATGCTTCGATAGAGATGAAAGACCGAAGTCATAAGACTTCTCCGAGCAACGTATGCTCCCCCCTTTAAGCTCCTTACGACGCCCTTCTGCCTCTTCTCTGCGAGATGGCAGCAATGAACCCGAGACTTGGCACCTCCCCCCGCCCCGCCCTAATACCCCCTTACCCCAGCGCCCAATTAGTCAGCCAATTACTCACGTGGCCATTTTGGTCCAAGTTGTTGTTGGTCAGCTTCAATTTGTGGAAGGAGACTGGTTGCTTCATCCAGTGCGACCCAGACGCGGGGGAATCCGGGTGGATGTACAGGCGTCCTGGCATGTGCGGCTCCGCCTTGCCGGTCACCACCCACTCTGAGTTGTGGTACTTGTATCTGCAATCATCCAAGGGCACCAGGTCCATGAGCAGGATGTACTTGGCGTGCGGGTCGAGACCTTCTAGGCTGCATTTGAACGTCGGGAACATGCGTCTGTGAGAGAGAAAAAAATGGATAGGTTGGCTTCAAAGGACCTCAAGACTAACGGCACTTCCTGAGAGCGATAATAGGGGGTTCCGTTATAATAGGCCAGCGTGGCTCGGGGCGCCGCTCTTAATGACCGAACGGCAGCGTGGATCCGTTGCGTTCGCTCATTGGCTTAGTTGGCGCGCAGAGAGGGCTTAATGGGGTCATCGACCTACGCCACGGGTGCCACTCATTACGACCGCGCCAATCAACGACCATAAAGCGAACATCAAAGGAGGATTCCAGCGATTATAGAATACCTTACTCCAGGAATATATACGCTACTCTGTCTTTCATATGTATATTTATGCAGTGCACGTGACTGCTCTTCAATTAACTGATTCACACTAAATGCCCTAAAGGTGCAGACGTCTACGGCGCAGTAGATCCACATTTAATTACAAGGTGTTCAGCTTTAATGCATCCAACAAAGTCCTTATTAGCAGCAGATGCCAAGAAAAGTTCACTCGAGTCACTATATTATTGAGTAAAGCATACATACACAAGGTCGCTTAGTACATCATCGCTTATACAAATCCCAAGACACAAATCTCACTTTCGATCTTGCTAATTGGCGGCGGCGGTTTGAATGCACCTGTGATTAAACACCTTGCATTGCTTCCACTCCGATGGCTTCCTTATGAGGAGGACGCGTGGCGATCCGCGGTCAGGCGGAAGGTGAACTGGTCACTCAACCTGAGGCCCCCTTGGGAGAAGGCAGCCGGGTGGGGGACGCCGCCACGGGACGAGGGTGCGAGACATTTTGCTGACTGAAGCCGAAAGGTGTTCGGATTTGACGGCAGGTGGCTCTTATGCGCTGCATCGTCGTCTGCTTACGAGTAGGGTGTACTAGTACTAGTATATGTATACTAAACGACAAGTGTTATCATTATGTATAGTATGGGATATAGATGGGCTAGTTATGAGTGCAGGAAGACAGAACAGGTGTTGCACATGTTTACCTGTCCATGATTATTGTAGTGGACGCTCCTTGCGAACTGCTACGGAATCTATCGATGCATAATTTAAATCTCAAGCAAGTCGTAAAGCTAATCAAGATGCCCGTTGTTCAAAGCGGCAGAGTGAGTAATAAACTAGAGCGTATATATTTAATGATATTGACGTAGCCATTCATAATTCACAGCCCCCCTAGCCACGTTCGATCCACGTACAGATTAGCGCGCCGTCTGGCGGCTCAATATCGCTGGCGTCTGGGGCACGAGTCGCCTTCAAACGAAGCTTAACTCCCTAATTGGCGAGGGCGACGTTTCGATCACAGGGCCCGCGCGATCAGTTATCGAATCACCAGACAAAGCAAGCATTGATTAGATTTGAAGAAATTAGCGGAGGTGAAAACATCGTTTCTGCGGTGATTTCTCCGTGTGAACTTTTACAAGACAAACACAACGTAAGCGTTTATAAGTGACAAATAGCCTGATTGTGAAATCGCGTGCGCACATTGTGTCGATTCTGCGCAGCGAAAGAATAGTAAATCTCTGTATTCTTCCGATTTGCTGCATGACATGGATTGTGTTTTATGTAATCACGATTTCTATCAAACATTGCGATCTCGAAGGACCCGGGTCCATATAAAATCCATTTAGCACCCACTAAAAAGGCTGCGTCCAATGGAAGGAATTCAATTACTAAAAGTCTGCTATGTTTATTCCTCGAACTGCTCTGACGCGGGGTCCCGTAAGACCTTTGTACGAATAGCACAGTATGCCTGGCGCGCCAACATACTTGCAGTTTACAAAGCGTGCAACGATTTCAAAGGACTCACCGCCCACTCTTGGTAATGATCATCTCAGTGCCAATGGCGTGGAACTTCTGCCACAGTTCCTTGTTCTCCAGATTGATCTTGATGTTCTTGTCTCTGTTCTGCTCGCGTCCTGCCGCGCTGGCCATGTGTCCTGGGAAGGCCCCCATCCGCTTGGCGGCGTCATTCGCGCCTACTCCCCCTCCGTGCACGTGGAATCCTCCAAACTGCTGGCCACTGCCTGTGATCAGAAATTGGAGAAATGAAATATCTTTTAAAGGGGGCATGTTTCAGTTGTTTACTGCATATGGGTCTAAAGAAAATCAAAGCACAATTATGACTCACCCAAGATTCATTTACACGACTTTTAGCACCTGTTTGTCACAGTATAGCGTTGATAATTGGTTACAATAGTGATTTACAGACATGTTAAAAGCTATAGCATTCCCAAGAGGAAGACCGGCGTTTCGGAGACCTGGGTAAGCTATGGCCTACGGGGCTCATAAACATTTTATTCTCGCTCAATCACGAACGGACCCCGCGTGTAACAGTTATTCTGGCTTCATTATGAATGTTACAATCTGTTGAAGAATTTACAACCTCATCTTATTCACGGCAATCGAATCGCACCGAAAGAACTTTTTTTCTCTCCTGCCTGCTATAAGTTACTCCTTTCGCGGATACATTTCAATAAAGACCCTTAATGGCATGGCTATGAAGAATGCGCTGCAGGGCGCGGTTGCAGAATGGGGAAATAAAAATATTATAAACCCGTAATAACTAACCATATGCAACCTTCTCCAAGTTAAAGTCAGTTCAGACGAAAACGTGCACGCACATTGATAATTGGGCTATAGCTGTTCTAGCAAATGATTTAAGAATTATTAATGGTAACTGAACGGACTGAGCTATATGCGCGTACAGAATCAATCGAATTTGTAGCATTGCAGATGTGGAATTGCAATTGAATCGACGATAAATTCGCACTGAGACTCAATTTGCAGCCATGATGCGAGGGATTTGTTTGCACAGCCGAGTGTCCGCCCAAGCAATTTGAAGGAGAGATTAATATTCGATGTGACATCGATCTGGACCACAATCGGATTACAAGAAGAAGAGAGAGGGAGGAGAGGGTTTCACGACCCTTGCCTCAATAATTCATGTTATTTAAGGGCTTTAATTGCTAAGCTAAGAGACAAAGACGCGGATTAGGGCAGAGGGCTGGCTGGGTGTCACTCACAGAAAGCGGAGTGCATCTCCATGCTCCTTAAGCGGATTACAATCGCACAATGCAAGCTGATTGACTTTGAATGTTGTTACACTGTACTCACCGGTGAACGAAGCCATGGGGTCTGGGGCGTGGTGCATAGGGAACCCGGCGAAGGGGAAGGGTTGTGGGGTGGGCATTAGGCCGTGGGATAGCGGGAAGCTGCGCGCCCGGGTGCTGAGGAAGTCGTCTTCGAACATGGTGCTTGATGTCGGTGGTGGAACCGGGTGGTGAGGCTGCGGGTTGTGGTGAGGAGGGTGGCCACCTGAGGGCATGAAAGACAGCATGGTTATCCTAGGTGTGTGAGTAGGCAGGGGTATCCTAGGGTTCCGCGTTGGAAGGAAGCGAGCAGTGGACTGAGGGTGACGGTCGTCTCACCCCTTTTGTCATGCTCATCGCCGACACGCACCAGTGAGCATGGTCTTTGAAGTGTGGAGGGCTGACTAGTCAAGTGGTTCGGCCACACCCCTTATCGTCCGAAGAGCGAATCAAAGCGCCTTCCGATTACGCCTCAGGTGTAGACTTCTAGTACTGCCCCTCACACAGACATCAAACACATAAACACCTTTGGTGCCAGGCTCAAATAAATCCATTTGCAAAACTAATGCGCATTCCTAGGACTTTGGTGCGAAAATGATATCCGCACATTTACCATTGGCGACGGTAACACACGTGGAAGGTGACCACGAAATCACGAGCAAATATGAACAAGATTGTGTGTGCAAGAGTCTACAATGGGCGCCACACGACTCAACCACAGATATCGCTTCTCACCTCAATTTTTCTCAATTTACAAATTGACAAATTTACACAAGAATTGATAATGTAGCTGCATTCTTAGTGGGAAGTTCGGCTGAAGCATATAAAGTGGAAATTCACAAAACTAAGAACACATGAAACTTGTGAAGCTATATGTTTTGGTTTTCCTAAATTTCAGTCATTTGGGTCTGTTAAAACGGTAAAAACGCCCCCACCATCGTTGAATATGCTACAACTTAATGCTTTAAATGAGCAGGGGAAAAAGGAAAAAAGAAAAAAAGAAATGCTAGCTCACAGAAAAATGGATAAACTTTGTTTTCGAGATAATTTGCGTTTATCTAAGATCAAATTGTCGCTGAAATAAAAAAAAATTGCGACTAGGAGCTTTAGGCTATTGTAGGTAAATCAAGCGAAGAAGAGAATGTACACGACCGAAGAGAGAAGCTGAGAGAATGACAGAGATGGTGAGTGAATGGTTGAGAGGAATCAAGATAAAAAGGAGAACGGGAGAAAATGTGAAGTTGAAGTAATGAACCCAGAGAAAAAGAATGATACTAGTAAATAAGTTGAGTAACTGAGTAAGACAGCAATCAACGAAATCAGAGTTGAACAGCATACCTGAACGAGACAGAGATATGTCCAATCAAGCAAGAATTACTCCGAGTTGATGTCGCTTATGGGTTTGGCACCTCTTTTCAAAAGATGACCCGTCAAAGAGAGAAAGGTCTAGAAGGGTTCCACTTCAAGTTGGCGCCTCTTTCTAACACTTCTCTTGCAGAAGCTTAACGCGTGCTTCACGAATTTTCGGCGCGAAACGCAGACGGCAAATTTCTCTCCTCTCTTTCCAAGGTCTATTCACCCAGCGCTTCAATTCAAGCACTTTTGTTTACAATCTATAAACGCAGAGCTGCCTCTACAAGGCGGCTAGGGCTGCACCCTCAAAAAGTTAAGTGATTCTCTAAAGGACGAATAGAAGCTCACCATTCGCGGTATTTCTTTCCCGTAGGTGTGAAAGTTCCGCCTACCTCGTTCATTATTCATGAGGGCTTCGTCTGTTATGGCCATCCAGGAGAACCCGGCGCTCTGATTGGCTGTTCTTTTATGCATTATTCATGAGGCGGCTTCTCTTCAGATCTTGATCGCTATCCGGACTCTCCCTTTATCTGGACCAATCGAAATGGCCCCGATCACAGAATCAAACAGCAAATTGGAATAACACTCCTCGCTTCTATTAACTTGCTACCTCTTAATTTACACTCTGATTACAGGGTTAGAAAAAAAATCGAATTTTTGCATTGAGTTTCTGCGATATGAATATGTTATCTTTACTCAATGACGGAGGGCAGTTTCCCGGTGCTGCATGCATGTATGCAGATGATGTAATGCTGATCAAGCATAATCTAGTAATTATTTATTAGTAACCTTACACCTTCAATGATTTTGAACTTATATAACCGAGCGGTGAAGAGGCTGCCAATGCGAATATATACACTGATGTCTGCGAGAAAAGTACCATACAGGCGTTACACACGTAACTGAGACTAGGCATATTGAACAAAGACATAGGGTAAGTGTTAAGTAATCAGTTAGGTCTGAGGTTGAAGAAGGAGATATATGAGGATGCGAAAGTGCTAGTAGCACAGATGTCTTGGATGAAAATGTGCTAGGAAGATGGATGTCACATTGGTTTAGAAGACAATAAAAGAGAAGCTGTGCATTATCATGATTGTGGTGCATTGCACGTTTGGAGGCATCATGTGCGCACGTAGCGCGCGACAGTCGTGAAGCCAATCCGTAATGACCTTCAAATTTAGTTAGAGGTCACACCCTTGGCTGTTAATCATGCGAACGCTGATGAATTTCGTCACCTTTCACAGAACCTAATAAGATTATCGCTGCGGAGTTCAGGTGCAGCACATACTGGAATGGGAAGTGGGGGGGGGGGGGTAGTCTGGAAGGGGAAGAGGGATCCGGGATTACGGGATTTAAACCCGGTAATCCCAGGAAGAGAAGATGGAGGAAGAGCAGGGAGAAATATCTATACGGATGCTTAGGTAGCTGGTGGGGTGTCAATGGCGTATCTGTATAAATTGAATATTGGGTTGTAACGCAGGAGGCCGCACCATCATCTCCCCGGGGGCCGGGACACCCGACCCTGGTTGTTGTTGCACATCATTGGCTTGGACACAAGCATCAAACGCAAGCCTCACTGTCAGGTTGTGAGCGCAGTCAATTATTTTTCAAACTCTGAATTGAGCTTCTTTTTATTGTGACCGCGAATTTACACCCAATAAAAATGGATCGATGTGGGATTCGATTACAAGCCGACGAAGAGAACCGTGTAATTAAGAGGAGCAACAAATTAGCCAAGAGGTAACCGACCACAATCATCTTGTCTGCGGTCAAATGTAAGCTTAACTAATTTTGCTAATTTGAGATAAAAAGACGCTGGCCGCTTCGTGTTGGTCCCTCACAACATATTTCTTTCATCTTCTTTGATGACAGAGAAAGTTGGACATCGTCGGTTAGAGACGCGGGTGGAAAAAGGTCTGATGGGTTATTAGCTGAAAGGAAAACCCCAATTTGTTGGTCATGATTTTGATTGGGGAAATATTATTTTACGCATTTGTTTTAATTAGTCAGGGAGGAATTCTTTGTAAATTATGCGACTTGGATCTTTTATCTTTGAAGAATAAAGCTCTTTTGAAGATAAACTGCGAAATTAAAAACTGTCAATGCTAATTATTTTATGGGATTGATTTCTACATCCGTTTCTCTTTGGTCGTCAGGGTTAAACAGGAATATACTTCACGGAAGACATGCGATACACGTGGTGGTACAATGGTCAGACGATTTATTCGGTTGACCCTATCATTAAGCGGAGTTCTTTTATCTCTCCGTTCCATATCACGACACTGCATCCTGCCTGGCGGTCAAACTCCAAGAAGGTCTTTATATCACTCCCCTTCGCCGTAGACTGGCAGCTCTAGAAAAAGCAGAAGCTGTCGTCTAAATGGAGGATATTTTCCCACTGTCTTGGTGTCCAGCGCTGACATATTGTGGCCACCCAGAGGCCCTTATCCCATTCCCATTCAGGATCGGTTGTTCAAATGACAGGCAATTGAATAGAGTTGAGAAGTCCATTTATTTTTTTTTTAAACAAAATTCTCCGCTTTGTGTGAGAGTGTGTCCATATGACATAATATTAGAGATCGCTGAAGCCTATCACTCACTTCGTTGGGATATACCAGTAATTCCGCTATCACGCAATTGACCAGAAATAGGAACACTTGTATTCATGTTTAAAGCTTTTCTTTTACACATCAGTGTACTAAGTTTGCATTGTCAACATATAGGGCATGCGGTGCAGCGTAGTAGCCACAGGTCAATGTCATCATCTGACCGGATGGACACCTTTGTCGACCAAGAGACACACTAAACACAGGCGGAGACTTTCATCCAATGTTTAGCTCCTTAACGCATGTGTAGACTGGACTGACGGATCATTGTGCGGTTGCAGGCATCAGATATATAAGCGTAATCCTCTGATATCCCGTTCTGAAATGCATACAGCATTCGCGACATCCGGTTAAAACTTATTTCGCACGCTACGAAGTAAATGCAAATTAAAACGCCGAGCTTTTTGCTTTGCGAGCTGTTGCCAATCGCGTTATGTACATTATTATTATATGGTTGCTAAGCTTTCGCACATCTTCTTTCAATGCCGCTCACGATGATTCTCTAGAAATATACAACCTCTGGGATATTCACAAGCCAAGAGCTGTAGCATGTGATGCTCTACTAGAAGTGAGATCGTTAGAAGACCGACTCTTCCATATCCATCTTTAGCTTTAACAGTCACTATAAAGTGTCAGTGATCATCTCATTATATTCGTTTGCTGAGGGCATAATTTGTGGATTTCCGAATCAGATAAGATTTCCGAAATTGGGCAAACGTGATTGCTGTGTACAGGGGCACTATGCACTGTTGTTGTGGGTTAATCTTCTCCCATCGAACGTAATGTGATGAAACGCACGGTGTGTTATGGCACGTGGGTTGAGAAACTGAATTGTGGCAACACTTGTTTCAATGCTTTTGTATGAACAAATCAATTAGATGCTCAGAAGAGAGACTCAGGTGCTTGTTATGCATGAATCTAAGGTAAAGTATCGTTTGAAACTATCTGACAATCTGAGTTGTGGCTGTTGTGTCGTCGATATTCGGTAAAACCATCGGCAGTGGTGCTCATCAAATGCACGGCACATCATTCAACTCCGCGGTGCTCCACGCAGTCTTGGCACTCAGATCGCAGGGACAACGATGAGACGCTGGCGAATGCACATTGCTCATGGCTTCAGTTGAGGAATTCAGCACACCGGCGGAGGTCGCATATATAGTGTGTGGGCTTCACCATTACTAATTTATTCAAATTGCGCCCGTTGGTCTTTTGTCCTCCAACTCTTCTTTCCCTAAGAAATGAATACATGCAATTGAAAAACATTGCGAATAATTATGAATATGAAAATATTGAATGATTGAAAAGCATAGTGTGCACACATGCTTTTAATAACGGATAACTCATTGGGCATGTCCCACTTCATTAATTTGCAACAAGAATTGTCGATGAAGAGATCCAAAAAGATTAAAATTGAATTAATTCCAATCGTTCTGTTATGCATTCGTTAACGGCCTTCAAGAATAATCATAACGCGATGAAAACGTTATGATAACAGACGATTCTGGGTATTGCTCATGAAGTATCATAACGCATCAAATGAACGTTATGAATTGATGTTTTTTTTTTCCACTTACAAGATTAGAATACAATTCTGTCTCTAATCGAGCAGAAACAGGTACACGGAAGCACTGGAAGGGTTTCTAACATTCTATTATTGATATCACAGCTTGAAATATTAGTGCATATTACATAACTGTGCGTTTAAAGCGTAAAATCCACAAATTACTTTATAACGCAAACGCGTGATTCACATTGAATGAAGCATTGACTGATAATTAGTAATAAAACATTAGTGAAAAAAAAAAAAAAAAAAAAAATGCAAAATAAGAATTTGCACAAAAAATAGCAAGAACTAAAAACATGAGTTTTAAGGTAGGATTTGAAAGGCGACACAGTTCGTGCAGTACGCACATAAAAAGGTAATTCGTTCCATAAACAAGGTGCGACATGACTAAACGAAGGAAAATATGAAAGGGTTGATCTGTCAAAAGGATCATGTAAAAAATTCTGAACTCTCACATTTCGATTAGAAATTCAAATCAGACTGGTGTAGAGTGAAAAGTCTGCTCAGGTAACTGAGTGACATGTCATGGTTGCATATAAAATTCATTATATTAATTAGAAAAACAATGCGCCGTTTGATTGGGTAGCCAATGCACAGGTGAATTACAACCGGATAATGTGATCAAATGGGAGAGTATCGTTTAAAAGTCTTGCAAATGCGTTTAGTAAAATCACTATTGTCCGTAAAATTCGGCCTTCAATTCACGAAGGTAAATTTCCTCAATAGGTTCTGCATTATCGCTTTACACCTGGACACCTATGTCGCTGCTGTTCTCCAACAGCCACACAAATGACTGGGACCTCTGTGTGGCAACTGGATAATGACCATTAGACGTACCACTCAATTCAACAATGATCTATAATTGCGTGCAGTGAGCCACGAGCTTTTCTCCTAAATGTGAGTGTGTATACAATAATACATGCAATGAATACTGCACCTGTTTCTCGTTCTCCTGGTGCTGCACAACTGGTGCATGAAAAGAACCTTTCAATGTTGTATTCATAATCAAATCGGCAAACGTTGTATTAGAGTACTAGACAGAATGGCGCCCGAACCTCCGATACCCCAAAGAAATATTTCGTCCCTTATTTCCTAGTGAACTAAAGAAAGAAAGAATTGTGCCGACATTTCAAGAGACTTCAAATACAGGTGCACCAAGACATGACTGTACGAGAATTACACACCCACGGACAGCCTATTGCTGTCGTTACTGCATAGCATAATTTCATTATTCATTAACAGATTGGGAAAATGGAAGTGATCAGTTAGAAGATATCTCCCATTGCCTTTAACTTACTAGAATATCTATGTACACGTTCTCATATGTTTCTTGTAATAAGCCTATTCACATATAGGTCATCATCTCCTTCGTCTGGTCAATTTTACAACTTTCCGTCTACAACTGCTAAGTGACTCACACTTGACCGAAACTTGAGACTGAAGGAATTTCCCATAAATCTCACGCAGCGATTCACCATCCAAAGCCATGCGCCTAAGCTCATCGAGTGCAAAAGTCGAACCATTGAATCCTGCTGTCTCGATAATCGGCAAATGTTATCCGCGATAGCATTAATCGTGAGAGATAACTTCACTTTACAGCTTTCTACAGACGCACTGAGTTACTGGCTTGTACATTATAGTCGATTAATATATTATACACAGAGAACTCGAGGTATACAGGCTACTAGTATATCCTCACAATAACCTGCTAACCGGAGCTGCCTCCACTGCATGGAACAGCCGAGTGCAATCCTGCATTGCTCTTCCACCTTCGCCCCCTTCCCACTGTCTTGTTCAGAGTTGCAAGGAGATGAAGCAGAAATGAACACTCAAAGTGGATCATGGAAAGCACTGTGTTTCGTCTTCATTTCTTTCGTGGTTGGGTTATCCTGTTGGCGAAGTGGCTGGGTGAGACAGAGCGCTGCGCCCGAATTCTTCCGCGTGGATGCATCGCGTACGGAGCAGGACACAGAGACATTAATCTCATTCGAAGATTACAGCAATGTTCGAAAAGCGAGCAACGATAGTGAGGAGTGGATTAATCTCATCAATGTGGTGGGTTCTCAAATTCATTTGAATACGAAGGGTGTAAATGTCATGGTTGATGAATCTTTTTGAGTATATGCATTATGTCAATCAAAACAGGGAGCACCTGACCAGTTAACCTGTTGACCATCAAGAATACATTGCTTGACTCTTGACTCAATGGTCACTGATCGTGGATACCGACAACATTTTCGTATTCATTGACGAAACACAGATGAATTTAGGCGAGCTGAAGTCTGGTGACTCAAGGATTTAGCCTCGTTGTTATTTGAGGAACCAATAATGCCAATTGGGAATAATATCACGCAGCATATCGTGAATGAGCCGCGACTCTAGGACCTGAGTCCTGACCCATGACCCGGGTGACCCCTGACCCGTTACTGGAGCATAATTATTTTTCAATGTTGTCCAAGGTGAATGTTATCCAGTGAGCATTGCAACGGCCCAAAATTACCTGCAGAGCAACGATCGCCAATGTGGGCAACAGTTTAAAGATGGGAAGTATTTGGATATAATGATTCCCAAACTTTTAACTAATACTATATTGGTGTTATTCGATCTTTATTTTGTCTGTATCTCCTGTTCAACAAACCGTTCGGCAATTCAAAACCAGACTATACAAGTACATCCAATGAGTGAACGAAACAGAACTCTTCACATTTCTGAGCATTGTGCAACACCCAGTTGGCCGCTCCGACTGGCGGTGTGGCCGTCGTCTGCTCGTTAGACAATGATCTCTGAGCTGAGTCAAGTAATTGAAAAACAGTTCATATCGACCGACACAGACCCCTGGAAAATGCAGAACACCATGACACGGCTTTGATGGTCTGTCAGGGCTGTCAGTCCGACTGTTTACACTCATCAGTCATGGACGAACATCATTTCCTCATGAGAAGAAACAATCGATTGATGGCAGCCATGAGCCATCATTTTCAGGAAATTAATAATTCATAATAACCTCCATGGGCCAGATAGTTCATGCTGCATACTACATTTATTTTCCATACCATAGGCAGCAGAGCGCCACAACCGCCCTTGCTTACGCAGTTAGGCAACACGATGGAGTTCATGGTACATTATAGCGAATCCCTATTATACTTCAAAAGCTGTACAGGGAGTCAGGAAATTGTGCATACACTTTTTCTCCTGACAACATTCATCGCATTTCACATCCCATTCATTTTTGTTTTCACCGTAATGTGGCTTGCTTATATTATATTCTTTGGTACGTAATTCAAGCAAAATCGATCATACTAATATTTTTGCCAATGGAAATCGAGATTTTTCTCAGGACTCTGCTCGCAAATTTGTATTTCTCATCGGAAAACTGACCGGCTATCAGTTTTATGAGGGTCACTCATAATCGCCGTACGCGTTTACAAGGATGAAAACAATTACGTCTGAATCAAGAACAGCTCTGCTTTTAAGTGATGTCATTCATCTGGGGAGTGGCGACATATTTCTTGGGAATCGGTTGAACTTAGGCAGCAAAGCTAAACTTTGTTTGGTGAACCGTGCGAATCCGATTTCACGAAAAAGTAGGCGCACATCACGAAATGCACAAAACCCCCAGTATACAATGACAGAGTTTTTTTCAATAGAAACATGGCTAAAAAGTGTTGTAGAACTCAGTTCTATTCGTTATTTATTAATCACAAATTATGCCAATTTGGCAGTATTTTATTTTGCAATATATATGAAATATAAAGGCTCTTTATAATTCGAATCGATGGCGTGAATCTTGAGTTCTTAGCGTTTGTGCCGATCGGGAAATCAACTTAAGCGGCCGACATTGAATTTGGGCCAGGCAATCGGCTCATCGAGGTACACGGAGCCCTGGAAATTAAACTCTGAAACCAGTCTCAACCGTCACATTCTGCTCTGTTTTCTTCCTCAGAAACCCCCAGAGTTCCTTCCAACCTTTAAAAATCCATGTTGGCGAGATAACTCGACGAGATTGAGGTTGGTCTATCGCTCGAATTCCTAATTAAATACCTGTGTATCACAAATCGGTGTCTTATCATTGCTTGTGTTTTGCAGATGTCTGCCGTACTTCTACATAGCCGGCCAGCCGAAATGTGGCACCACCGACCTCTTCCACAGCCTGGTTCTTCACCCTCAGATCGTCATGCCGGTCGCCAAAGAGCCTCATTGGTGGGCCAGGGGTCGCTTCGGAGTAAAATCACTTCAGTCGTTCAAGTCATATGTTAAAATGTTCGCCCCACTGGTCACTGAACTGGTGAGCGGCCACCGCACAGATCTAGTCACAGGTGACACCGTTGCAATCCATGTCGACTGCACTCTGAACTGCGTTCGACAGGAGAGGCAAGCGCGTCGACCCTTTGGGATAACCGGGTCTGGAAGCATTTCCCTGAAAACCAGGGACTGTCCGAACCTCGCATGCTCATTGCGCAACACTTACATCACTTTCAACCACAGGCCAAGATCATCGTCATCATACGTAACCCCGTCGACCGGTGAGAGAGTTACCATAGCAATGCTGATGAAGCAGCGATTCTAATTTGCAGAACATTTTCCGATTACTTGTACTTTGGCAAAGGGGGCGAAGGTGTTGATGACTTCCACCGCAAGGTACAGCTGGGCATCGATCACTTCAACGACTGTGTTAACAATCACACCGAAGACGCCTGTGTCTATCTCTGCGTTAATCATGTCAGTGTTCAATGCAAGTGATCGTTTTAGCTGATTTTATGATTTTCCAGTCACGGCTGAGTCTAGGTCTGTATGTATTCTTCCTTGAACACTGGATGAGAGAGTTTCCCAGAAATCAAATCTTCGTCGTTCGGCTTGAGGATTACTCAGCCGATAAAAAGCGTTCCCTCAGAGATATTGCTCAATTCCTCGATTTAGGTAAATTGAAATTATATTTATGTTCACATTGTGAAACTTATAGCCGCATATTTGCAGCTCCATGGCCTTCGAATGTGCTCAACAGCAACAGCATTAAACGTAAGTGGAACAGACGTCACCCGGAAGACCAGAAAATTGGAGAAATGCGGAATGATACTCGAAGACTGCTCACCAAATTCTTCCACCCATACAATGTCAGGCTATCTCGTCTCCTTGACGACAAACGGTTCCTATGGTGACCGCTACATTTTACTTATCGCATTCCCCTTCATTGTTCACGATTGGATGTGCCTAATGTGAAAAAAAAAACCCCCGCTCAAAACGCACCTCAGGGTTTTTCAACTGCTGTGCTTTCGGAGATCTCATTCTTTGATTTCATTGCTCTATTGGCCATTTCACTTCTGATAATGCCAAAATAAAAGCATATAAATTATTGATAGAACCACATCTACACATCTACACAGCACACAGCATAAAGGGTATTGAACTAAACCTGGAACCGAAGGTGTAGCGACATGTTGCCGGTGAAGTACTATGGGCCCATATCCATTGATTTCAATTAGCATGATCTTATACCATTGATATTTGATAGGCTGAAATCGCTTCATGGTTTGATTCAGCTTTTTTATCTCTGGATTGATTAGATTTCATCTTCATAATTGAATGTCGATTTTGATCGCTGACACTCTGCTATACTTGATGCTGATTGCATATCCAACCGAACCAGCATTACACACGTTCAGACCGTGCTGAAAATAATAGTTTACATTAAATTAGATGAAACTATGTACATGCACATGAATGCCCAGCAGACACCCGGTCGTTATGCACATAGTCAAGTGTCTATTTGGACTTATAATGACCGGTCACTGGTCGCTTTGTACACGTCGTTCCTGAGTACGTTTACATGCCGAAGAGGTCAGACTGATGTTTGGGATTGTCGCTTAGGGCAGGTGGTCGCTACCGCGGGTTTTACTTATTGTGGCATTGCGAGCAGAATCATGGTCACTGATGGTTCAATCATGAACACAAGTACAGATCGAGATCATAATGTTATCGTTCTGCTCAGCGACGAGTTAAATTTCGGACCAAGTCATAACGCTACATTTCGGAAACAGATACCTGCACTACAGATGCGGTGTCAGCGTT
>KB310915.1:423569-475382 GCA_000328365.1 Capitella teleta
CACCCCCCCCCAAAAAAAAAAAAAAAAAAAAAATTAATAAAAAATAATAAGAATAATAAAATACCCCTTACGTTATCTTCATTTCAGGGCTCTTGTGACGATTTCTAACCCTTTATTCACTCCTTCCGTCGTGGTGGGGTTTTCCAAAAACAAATCAAAGCCTGCTTTACAGATGACCGTCAGAGATGCCCTGAAGAAGCACCAAATAGCATATACCTGAAATGCAGAACTCATTTCTAGACCATTACATAACCACTAAGTAGGTAAAGTCTAACCTGAAACTTTACATTTAAATTTCAAGTTACATAATTTACCCCTGCGTGGCCACGACAAAACAGCCCTGATCCTTGAATAAAAATATAGAAATCCGTTATGATCTTCGCATCGAATTTTTCAAGGTGCGTTATGGTAGGGATTTTCGCATGTACATAAAAGAACTTTTCTATTCATATATTTGACAACATCCGTTGGCAATGCTCGTATTTTTGACGCATTTTGTCTGTAACACGCTTATAATTATTATTTAATTTTGTTGTTTGCCAAAGTCCGTTGAAGTATAATAAAACAAGACATCGGAGGAACTCCGACCACGGTTAAATCGATGGGAGATACTAGAATGGATTGATCAGACATGATTGATAGTGCTACAGGATACGAATCAAAGTAAAACGAGAGAATAAAAGTTAATGTAATTTTAAATTCGTGATAATTGTTGTACAACGGTTACATTTACAAAATATTGGAAAGAAAATAGTCAGACATTGGATTTGCACCGAGAAGCTCAGTTACTGGTGGACTGGCTGGCCGCTACACCACAAGGGTTAATGGGTATGCAGCTATATCAAAACATATACGGACAGAAAAATTACATGGTAGTCAAGTTCATGGTGTCTTTAATGAGCATAACTCTTGAACCGAATGTACAAGTACAAGTACAAGTACAAGTACAAGTACAAGTAATGAACAAGTTCAGGTTCAAGTTCAAGTTCAATTTATGTGAAAGTGAATGGGTCATTATAAGTGAGAGTGTAATGTAATGTAATGTAATGTAATGTAATGTAATGTAATGTAATGTAATGTAATGTAATGTAATGTAAAGTTATATAATGTGAGATTGTAATTGAGATGGTTTAGCAATGGAATTTTGATTTTAATTGTAATTTATTTAATATTTGCACGTACATAATATAATTGTGATTGTGAATGTCAACATTCTCAAATGCAAAGTAATTAATGGGATTTAAATGGAGTAAAATAGCGAACCTGGTGAGAATCGAATCTGGATTCTGCTAATTCGTGACTCTACCTCTCTGCCATGGAGTCAAATACTGTAAGCTGCTGCTGTTTAAGGTTTTTCAGCAGTTAACAGAACTAATTATTTTCCTTTAACTCATTAATTGCTGGTGATAGCCAAACATTTGTGGCATCAAAGTTGTAGATTACATTTGTGCGCATCTAATGGTGAAAAGTTTTTACTCATAAATGTTTAGGCTTAACGAGCTGTGATTAGTTGAAAATTAGAATTCCTAATTAGACAACGGGACTTGTGCCACTATGAAGCATGATATCTTGGCTTTATTAATTGTGATTTTTGTGATTTTATGACAATTACTTACAAAGCTACAGTCCCACTGAGAAGCAACATTCAACTGACGACAGTGACCTTGACCTTGACGTGACTTCTCCGAAAAATTCAGTGAAGCAGGATAACATGATATCTCTGACATTTGGCAAAAAAAAAAAAAAAAAAAAAAACTCCCCAAAAATGTAATCAAGTGCTATTTAATGAGTGATTAACTCACCTATGTAATAATTAATGATCTTACACACTAGGTTCAAATGCAAAACTTATGCATTTTGTTAATGTGCATTGAATGGTGAAAACTTTATTGAAAACCGAACTGTATTCATTTCTAATGTATAATATAGCATGAGTAGATTTTTACTTAATTTGCCAGTGTGACCTTGACCTTCATCTAATTGGTTTTAAACTTCTTTCAGACCTGCGTATTAAATGCACTATGTGATGAAGTTTTAAAGCTCTTGGTGTAGCACCAACGTATTGGCGAAGAAACTAAAGTGCGGACAACAGACAGACAGACTAGGAGGCTAGTGATATGTAAATCTAGGATTTACCCATAATAAAACACCCCCTTTTCATTCAATACTCGAGCTTTTAGGAAGTGAACAGCACGGGCGCTAGGATTACCCTGCTGATAAAAATAATTGACCAACGTTGAACTTTAGGGAAACAAGATCTATGATCACGTGACGTGGTGCCCAAGCCATCACTTTGATTTAAACAGCACTCTTCTTGATTAAGCCTTTCGGCCAATGAGTCTTTTTTCTTCTTCTAATCCATGGAGGTGTTATACCTGAAACGACAGATTTAACTTTCAATCGTCCATAAGAACAAAGAGACTTTGTATTTTTGTACACCTTATATGCAATAGGCGAGATTGAAGCTACCCCATTACTAAGCTAACATAAGGATATACCATACATAAAGCTACACATAGAAACCATATGCATGTATTGTTCTTCTCATGAAGAATTGTAATCTTAGAATCCTGAATTTCCTCGAGTGAAGGAGGACTTACTCGACGTGTATGTGAAATAAATATGTTTGCGAACTGTAACA
Source organism: Capitella teleta (assembly GCA_000328365.1). Taxonomy (NCBI): domain Eukaryota; kingdom Metazoa; phylum Annelida; class Polychaeta; family Capitellidae; genus Capitella; species Capitella teleta. Next base: position 426,211 of record KB310915.1, read on the forward strand.
CCATCTCGCTTCCATCGCATTTTCCAAATGCGAAATATCTTAGTAATTCAATAACTCGATCTCATTCGAGTCAAATGTGAAGCGAATTAACAGTGCCAATGGCAGGTCAGATGACCTTGGCAAACGAGCCGTGATGTGTCCCCATCGGGTTAAACACTTTCTGCATTAGCACTTAAAGAAATTAAATCGCCGATAAAGCATAAATCTAATGATGTGTGCCGACGCCGTTTTGATTAATGACTCGCAACACTGTCGATGTCACTTCTCAGACATTAATCTTTCACTCAGACGACGCACACAGAAGGATAACACGTTCAATTATGCAATCCATCAACTGCTCGTTGCGTTTCCTTGTCTGCCTTGAAATGGTCAATTTTGCAGCAAAACATGCGCTTGCTTCATTACCCAGGACCTTCCTCAAGTGAACGATAAGGCCATACAGTTGAATTCAATCTCATCAATAGCAATGAACTAAGTTCTAAGTTTCTCATTTGAGAAAATTAGTGCGCTTAACCGAGCAGGGGTCACTGCATCGACTGCTTATACTGTTTTGAAAACGCCGGCCGCCATGGCTGCAAATCGCTCTCAAGTCGAAAGCCTCGAATTCAAAATGGCAATCATTGTGTTGGCTTGAATAATCCACTCAGGAGTTCACCATTATATCTCAATCATGTTATTGAAAGCGACCTGCGTGAGACGTGCATTTATTTACCATACTTATGTGCAAACGAAACGCAACTCTTTGGTTGTACCAACACCACATTCCGGGTATGGATTGCATAGATATGAAATTTCATATGTACCAAGTTAAACCACTTGAGGACATATTCGTGAAATTTAAAAGAAAACAATAGAATTAATTTGTTTTAATTTGAGGAATAATCGACAAGGGATCACAATAAAGATTTCGATTTTCATGGTCAGATATTCTCTGTCCTCTCACTCACACGACAATAACGCATGAGGGGATTTTTGGACTGAATTTCTCGAAGGGACTCTTAACCCTGCCCTATGAAATGTTGTTACAACCTTGAATCAGCTGTTTGCTATTGTGGAGAGACGGGAGGCGGTGAGGAGTTACTGACTTGAGATTATCCCATAAATGTTCATTTGGTGACAAATTTCGGGATGTGCCAACCATGGCCATGCCGTGAGATCATATTCCTTTTTCAAGAAGTCTGCACGGACCATAGTAAGTTATGGGTGAACATTATTTTTTCTGGAATAGTCGGATCTCCGGATATTCGTAACCCTGATTTGGGGTCATTTATGGAGATCTGAGCCCCTTACCTGAGCCGATATCAAAAGTTTCTCTGCAGATATTGATTGGTCGCATTCCTCCCCCGTCGCACATTCCATAAACATGGCTGTCTTGAAAGAGTCCTAGCCCGGAGCTCGCCGGATATGTCAGTCGTATCGGTTTGCTGTCACTTTTAGGCATCCAGAACGGGGTCAATGCAAGGTAGACCTTTTTCCCTGCTCGACGAGGCATTTGTTGTGTGGTTGATACACTGTATCCGATTTTACGGTTTGTGAATCTTGGATCCATCTTACGCTCCAGAATTCTTCTGGGTACTACCCTTCAGGAAGCCGTCAGAGTGTAATATTCTCAACAGTCTGATTGCTTTTGAGTAAAGCACTCGTGGAGTATCGTTCCAGTTAATTTCATTGTCTATAAAAGTATTCTTGTCATCGGTGTACTCAATAGAATGTTTACCCGAATTCACGGATTGGCTGCAAAAGAAAATAAATTTTTGATCGCGAACGGTTTGAAAATGAAGAAAATAGACTTGAGCACCGTGTAAAATATTCTTGTAGAACCAAACATGGATTAATATATTATTAAGCCAATTATAGATAGCTGCGGTTTTTTTTGCACCTAAGTATAATATCAAATACATTCATAGCAAGGGCTAACAGCGAAGGTGAAAGGAAATGAGAGGCCAGTTGTAGAGGTTTTGACTTCCTCCTGCAATAAAACAGAATCGAGATTTCCATGTCAATGTCATTTATCACACACACCCCCCACACACATTTAGAATTAACAGCCTGTGTGAAATTGCAAACTGCGTCGAATGCTATGCTGTTGTTCATCTGAACCTAAAGCCGTGGCATTATACCTTTTTTTTTGCCGGGAGGGTAATATAGCACGTGCCTCATATATTCATGCAGATGCATACATCACCCAATTCTCCCATCTATTAGTCGGGAAGCAATCTCTGTCGGGCGGAAGAGCAACGATTCTTTCATCACTATTCATGCGCCGTGCCATCTGTGTTTCTGAAGATTGATGTACAAAAATAGATGAATTGGGCATTTGACTGCGATGGCTAATTATAGGCGAATGTCAGCTTATCTTGTAATTCAGTACACAGTCTAATTGTGCACTGGGCGATATAGAATTATACATTACTAAGTAAGTAAGTCCGACTTCGTGGGATCTATTGTCCGTATGTGAATTCTGAGTATTCCTGAGAACAACGGCAAAGTCAGTTAAGATATCATGGAAATGTCTATTCATAGCCAGTCGCTAAAGTAAATTATCTCAAAACATTCATTGTTGAGTTGTATTTTAAAGCTGGACGTCTGCATTGCCTCGCACACCTTTGTGAATGAACGAGATCCACTTTGATCTTTCCATTAACCCTCGGACCACGTCCCTCTGTCGATGACCGTCAACACCATTCGAAATTAACTGCTCAGTTATCAAGTGCTTCTTACTGTGTGAAGAAAGAGATTACTTGTGAACGCTGGTTTCATGTCACCCATAATGTACATCATCATGTGAAGTAGGGTTTCTTTCACCTGTCTTTCTTTGTATTCATGTGTACCATGTTTCTAACCGCTCGAAAAAAAATCCTATTTAGTCGTCAAACTTTGCGACAAATGCACTTCGTCAAATAGAAATAGGGTAGGCGGACCTTCCGTTGGAATATTGATACAAGAGCGACCGGGGACTACTTCAATCGCTTGGTGACCCCTTACACTTTGCCATTAACCTCCAAGTACGATCGATCGCCACACCACACGGCAAATGGCGAACGGATTCACGCGTTGACGCTTCGTGTGGCTTTATTATCGACATCGGATCCTGAAAGATAGTGTCTTAGCTGACCTCCCCCCACTCCAAATTCCATGCCTAGGTATACTCGGCCTTTGTGTACTAGGGGTGCACAGTTAGTTACATATTCCGGATAACGGACATCCGGCATTTAAAATCCGGTGTGTTTTGATAATGTTAGGGCAATAGACAGCTGAAAACATTATTGCAATATTAAATTTCACAAACTTGTTCACAAGGGCGTTTCCTACCCATTTGGGCTGTTATAACATAACACGTATATCCCTTATTTGAATCATTTCAATTATATGATAGTGTGTACCCTCATTCTAGTCTCTTTATTCAAGAAAATAAAATAAAATAAAATATATTCACGTGTAATTTGATGTAAAGCAATGCGCACAATGAAAATTCATACGCAAAAGCCAAAATATTCAATTAAGTGAGCTGGCGTGAATACATTTACAAAGAGAGTCTATCTCTCTTCGGCGCACGCAGGGCAAGTTCAACCGACACAATATTCACGTAAAACTACCATGCAATTGTCAGGCCATTCTCATATAATTATTGTCATCAACAGGAGCCGCGAATGGGTTGATCTTTTAGCAGCTCTCATAAATGTTATCTCGGACGTCTGCACGTGGGGAGTGTCAATACATCAGGTGGTAATCTAGACCATCCTCATTATATTCATATAGACATCGGTTACGTAAATCATGGTTTGATTAATATTGAGAGAAGTCATGTAAATCACCAGATTATCACAATCTCAATGCTTGCCTCTCTGGGATGAACTTGAGGTATTCCAAATAACAAGCATCGTCACCTAAATTAATAAATTTATTTTAGGACCCGGATCAACAATATGATCGATCTCATTTGTGATACCCTTGATCCCGTCCAGAACCTACGTAAAAGTGAACTTTCCCATTATGATCTGTGTTCCCTATTGAACACTATGTACTGAATGATGCGTTTCCTTTTTCATACATGTAAGTGTAGGTAGTAGCTGTGAACAAATGCTCAAGGAAAACTAACAACACCATTCTAGTACTGTATCATATAGCCACATAATCAAACTGATATGGGTGGAGCTTGCTCCTTACTCTACTGATGACCCTGCCCATTCAAAGATGTGCCAAAAATCCCCGCTTAATCTGACCCGCTTTAATATGGGGAGGACAATCATAGCGTGACGTATATGAGGTACAAGTATATTATTAATGTCTCAAAGGCAATATGCATCTTTTTAGGAAGGTAACATCAGACGAAGGTGGGCGCTGTGGCTTTTGTTGAAGAATTGGGGCAGTCACGCTACCATTAAAAAATACCGGGCCATTAGCATGTACTAAGTAGATGTATTAATAACAGTGAGATGTATTGCTGTTCCCCTTTCTGAGGTCAAAGGTCAGATTGGGTTGATAAAACGATTCAAAGCATTATACCACTTTCGACGCTCGTCCTCCAATCAGCGGTGAGCTTAAATACCACGTGACATGCCACTTATTCATAAACAGTAATAGCTAGGCTATAGTTGCAAAGCTGCTCAGCTTGCGCGAGTGGTCAAGAACAGAGGGCTCACTCGAAGGAAAAATAAAAAATATGGCGCGAGTTGGTGCCATTCCAGAAAAGACTTGAATATACACACAATAGGATAAAAGCTAATGCATATCTACAGTGGAACCCAATAGGAAAATATCTTGAAGTTTATTTTATTGTGAATTGCCAACTTACAAAGTCCCAAAAGACGAAGATCAATGTAATCTTTTGCATTATATGCACGGCTTTTTTTTTCAAATTAGTGAAGTTTTGCCATTGATTATGATATCCTAGTAATCCTTGTTAGCCGGAGTCGTCAGGCTACCGACCACAATAATAGCAGGCCTATAGCATTATAGATGCAAGCTTTTAACGGTAAATTCATTGAGAGTTAATAAACGCCATTATTAGAATATTATACACTTGTCCCTTGATTTATAATTGCAAACATACGCATAGTCGTGGTATGTCAAGAAGTGGGCATTGGAAGATATGAGCCATGAGCCAGAATGCCTCTTGTGACCATGCTTAGGGCATATGGGCCAGATCCATTTGCGCCACCATCAAGCGTCGACTAGGCGGTTTCCGGTTTGTTCCCCGGGTGATTACAAGATCCGTAGGGACGCACGGAGATCCAGTGAGTGAAAAGAAACAGCGCCACTAATTTCAATTAGCCTAAGGACGGAGTCCAAAAACCAACAACAACATCCAAATCTCGGTCTGCAGCAACCCCCAACAATTACATACATAATAAATGCACTGTAGCTTATAAATGCGACCCTGGAAAACTTCCGCTCCCTCTTTCTCTCTCACCACGCGGACACGAATGCACTCTAAGCAAACGTCATATTATCTTTATCGTCCATCGTATGAGAGAAAGTGAGTCTCTTGAGGTGCCATTTGGACAAAAACGATGGCACCGGATAAAGTCAGAGGCCGATGGAGAGATCGAGGCGCCTAAATCTGCAACATGCAAAGATGGGGTTTTACGGCTCCACCCAAACCATTCGGATGATACGGGCGCCATGCAGAACAGAAGGCCTGGGACCGGGGTTTCCCCCTACTCTTATCGATAAATCCCAAAAGTTCTTTATCCTGCATACCACGATAGACAGTAATACACAGCGACCGGCCTTGTTACGCAGTTGAGCACCGAAGAATTACGATTATAACTCTAAATCTGCGAGTCTCTTCAGGCACGCAGTATTTTCCGTCTCACTATTTTACGTTTCCCACACGCACGCACGTACGCACGTACGCACGCACGCACGCACGCACGCACGCACGCACGCACGCACGCACGCACGCACGCACGCACGCACGCACGCACGCATGAACGCACGCACGCACGCACGCACGCACACACGCACGCACGCATGAACGCACGCACATGAACATATGCACGCATGTGAACGGTGCTTTAGTCTTGTGCGGTGCAAATGCACTCATCGGTGGTTCTTGTGAAAAAAAAAGAGAGACGAAAGTGGCAAAATAAAGCAAGGATGAGATGCAAACACCTCTGTTTTTTATATATTTCTTGGTTGAATATAATCTTAAATTGAAATATTCGCAACAAAAACAAGAAGCAATAAATATAAAATGCGCTGAAAGAATCGGTTTCCCCTGTGCACAGAATACTGATGATAGTCAGAAGATCTAATTTGGGTGATCACGTTAAAAGTATTTGCGTGTCACAGAGAACTATGCGTCTCTAAATTCTTTGAATGCAGAAACACAGAGATACAAATACAGAACTTCATCTCTAGTCAACAAAGCTCTTGAAATTTAGAATTCAGTTAATCATGTCATCAGAAGCTGATGCCTTCAACTGCTAAATGTGAAGTCATTAACAGACTTTGTTAAATGAAGCGTCGTGTCTGATCACTTCCACTTTGCATTAAGGATATTCCCAATAAGATATTCAAGAATTAATCAAACTGTTACTTAGACATTATGACGTCATCGCTGCATGCGGCATCAGTGGCATTGATATGTTTCTGTACAAGAAGCTGATCACCCTATCTGCCCCTTGCAGCACCCGCGAGAAACTGAATTGATGGACAGTCGATGACCTTCCTTAGCCTGTTGGTTGCTCTCCATCAATCGTTCGGTGACTCGATAAATTTTACATACGAGGGTTGATTGGAAATTTCGCTGGTTAACAAACAACGCGTTAACATAAAAATATGAAATTTCGCACGAATATAAGGCAGCCGTTTGAAGGGGTGAGAGCAACCATAATTATTATTCTCTGGAAGGTCACTTGACTACTAACACCGGGAAGATTACTATTTGTAACCAGGGGTCGAATTTTCACCAAAACGTCTTTCTAATAGTCATAGAAAAATAATCATCTTTTGATATTTTCTTGCTTAGCCCAAATTTGTTTACGACGCAAGGATTTGAGTTGCAAATTTATTCTTCGGGATCATTTACTATTTTTCCTTGCTATTGGCGACCGTCGAATGACTATATTGTATCCGAATTATTTCCAAGAATTGTTCATTTAGCATGCCCACTAATTAATTTGTCCTTAGTAATTAATCTTGATCAAATGGAAAATTAGTTTTGGGGATTTTCAAACTCTTTCAAAATCTTCAGCAGTGCATATAAATTAGACACGCAGATTGAATTTGTGTATACTTAAACATGTATATAAAATGTGTTACTTAACTAACTTTACACACACGCACAGTCTCTCACACGCCACTCTTCGGTTCCAGCACAAGGGCCCTCATCTCACACGGAATCCAGGGACCCCCTCCCGAGGGAACCAACACCTTTACGATCATCATTCTTCATTTCCACTCTCCTATTTCAAACTCATCATTCTAAGTTCTCCCCAAGACACTAAATATCTGAAATATACCAATAAACTGCACTGTTGTCCAAGGTGTCAAATCTTCTTTGGCGAGTACTCTCATTCAGAATTCCCCTTACCCATTATAAGACAATCGTGTTATCACCATTGAGGTCACCTGAGAGTCTGCCTGGTGTCACTAAAGTGATGGTATATTTCCCTTTTAGTAAATCAGATTGTCATGTTTAGACTTCATTACATTTGCACGCATCTAATGTACCATTACACAGGTTGGTTTACTGATGGAGAAGAAAACAACGAGGATCGTTCAGAAAGTAGCTCACCAAAGGGTATTCCAAAGAAAATCTTTGGGGCATCATTAGTCATCATTTTGCTAAGAAATTAAATATCGTTCAACGATGGACCTCCTAAGTCCGATTATAAAAAAATATTATGAAAGCAATTTATTCATTTATTAAGCGCAAAATGTACAATTATGTAATAAAGTTTCTATGTGGTATAATATATAACAACATTACATGCATTATTGTTAAAAGGTTAGGAAAGTCATGGGGTACACAACGCCATTTTATATGTGAGAAAACCATGGCAACGACCGTCTTTTTCTGGAAAACCTTCAGACTTTTATACATAATATATATTTCAAAAGTTTACGCGATGTAACATTGATGATACATAACATAATACATATAACATTGGCGATGCATCTTCAATTTCTTCTTGGTACTCTCAGAAATTGATTTATTTGGTTCCTTTACACACACTTAAAGAGGACCTCTGTTCACTTTGGAACCTTTTTAGGTCGGTTCTGTGGGCTTTATTGGGTGACGAGAAACCATTTTCGAAAAATTTGGCAAATGTGAATGATATTTAAGACAAATTAAAATACGAACTTTCTGCTCAAGCAGAATAGCTTGAAACGAGATGAGTGCGAGATTTCTTTTATGAAAACTGCTGAAAGATCTGCTCATTCGACTGCTCCCATTGTTAACAATATGAGAAATACTTTTATGCCGTCACGACGGTATGGAATCGAACGCGAGGAGAAAGGTGAGATTTTAAACCTCTCAAATTCGATATATCTAGGAATTAGCCCACAGCAAGCGTATTATCTAAATATATGTCAGTCAATAAGCGTATTTGTCTTTTGGGTGAATCCTCTATCATTCGTTAATGGTTTAAAACAACCAGAGGTCCTCTTTAAGTATAAATGCTTAGAATTGGCTCTCAACTCTTAGATTTCATTCTCAACTCTTATAATTGATTCTAAACTCTGAGAATGCCATATTAAACTTCTTAACTCTAAAAATCCTCAGAAGTTAAGATTTGAGAGCTTCAGAGCCACAAAACAGTCGCTTTAAAGAATAGTTCATCTTAATAAGCCATTTTTATGTATAAATATCTCCATGGCCCATTTATAATCCGATAAAATTTAAGTGCATGCATGAAGAATGGCTATTTTAATTGTAATGAATAGAATAACAAGTGAAGGTCCAGGAACGTGAAATCATAACGTTTGCAGGATGCCTCTCAAAACGGTATGGATTTATGGGAAAATCTTGTCGAGACCTCGATTCGAGCGAAGATTGAATGAAGTTGATTTCTCCACCAATATTCGTTATTAACATGTAAATTAAACAAATTACAAAAGTTTTACACACACGTGTTGCTCTTTTAATGTCTTATTCACGGAAACAAAAATCGAAGCGACTGTCTCGTTCACTCGCCGATCAGTCTCAGCCCTGGGAACTGGTTAAAAGTAAATTCCTAGATTTAGCAATTGGCTTTGTTTTATTTCCTCTGCCTGAAGTGCTATTGCTTTGCTATTTAATCCCTATAATTAAAATTAGTAGTATGCACATTTTTGTTTGGCGTCTGCGGACGCCAACCTACGATATCACTTCGGACACACTTCTTCGACTCGTGATTGGACATACCAACTTCCTTGAAGAAGTTCCTTCCAATCAGAATCGTCAAATTTATGTCAATACGCATGCGCACTGTTGCACCACAGCGGGTCCGACGAAACAACGAAATAGAGCAAAATGAAGTTAAATAGTTAAATACATCATTTTATACCATAAATTGATTAATCACCTAATTAAGTTTCGAAAGCAAATGCACTTTTTTAATAGATATTTAGGTCAACCATTATGGTATACCAAACCCGGATCTGCAAATCATTTCATCACACGTTATGACTATTAGCATCAGAAATGAGGATATATTTACCTATATAATTATATATTTACGATATCAACAGCCTATTATTTTAGATTGAAGATAAAAGATGCAGTGAGAGGTACCAACCCTACTTAAACTTGAGCTGATATAGAGATACAAGATGTGGTGAGAGGCACCAGCCTCATGCACCAATTAGACTTGGAAGTGACATTGAAGGTCACAACTGAGGTCACATTGAGGTCACATACTCTCAATGTTATAGAATGAATGAATGGGTGGAGTTATAGACTTCCACCGGATGTGACGTTATGATACTTAGAACATTCGTTATTTGTGTTCAAAATCTGGCGAACATTGATCTTAAAACATTTGAATTTGCCTTTTATTCCTAATCAACCATTTAATCAAAACGTTTCTCATAAAACATTTGCTATTTACTAAACGCGGATGGCGTCATGGTAAAATACGGATTGTGACTAAAATGCGAAGCCATACGAAGTGCGGATTTCGTGCGAAATTAAAAACGGGCAGCATTCCACTACATCAATGATTGACTCAACCTCGTAAATCACTATTTTCACAATATATACGTCATACTATCTATCATTAGTACTGCAATTTTTTTTGGGTGATGTTTCACTGTGTCCTTCAATCTTATATCCATTTATATTCATGAAATGCTTTCACTCAACGCCACCTTTTAGTTCAAATACTTGTTTCTTTTTGCAGAATTCTTTTCTTTGAAAAGTAATTACGATATACACAAAGGCCGATATCTCTGTTGTTATGCAAGCTATGGCATTGAAATTGACACAGTACATTATTAGTACATCTATCTGACTAAATCCGGAGTTTTATGTCATTTCGTTGAAGCTCAAGGTCGTGGTGGTATTTTACGCAATTAATTGCATAAATTAATGATTATTTCGAATTTTCTGAATTTTCTTATTTTTCTTGGTAGAGTGAAGCGTGCACTGTTAAGTGCTCGAAGGAAATGATATTTTTCATTACATTTGTTTGTGTTTACTGTTTAGTCGAAAATCCTTTCATATGACAGCGGCCTTTTCAGCGTCTTGATCTGAAGATCTTTGTCCAGCGTCTGTGCTTGAATTTGCATTCGCGGTTGCTAACTGAATAAACCGGCAAATGACACCAAACTACTCAGGGGCATTGACATTTTGTTTCCCCATCTTCCATTGCAATTTTGAGGACAAAGGTCAAAGGTCAAGGTCACGGAGAATTTCCAGTTTCCATACGGGGTCGGCTCTAGCTGATTCATTATTTCAGCTACGGCCTTGTAGTTTACACCAAACGATTTAGTGCAACTAGACGTGCAACAAAACATATATAATATACTGTATACTACATACTATATACTATATATTATTATGGGACTAGAATGCACCGTTCTTGCGTAATCTTTCATAATGCCAATTACGATATACTCAAATGTCAATATCTTAGCTGTTATGCTAGTTATTGCATTGAAATTTACACAGTCTGTATACTCCTAGCACATACATCTAACTACATTCGAAATTTTAATGAATTAGCTCAACGATCAAAGTCATAGTGGTAATTGACGCAATTAATTGCATAAATTATTGATTATTTTTAGTTTTTCCTTTGAATATCAGGATCACACCAGTGTTTCCAAGGGCGAGGCCATAATTATATATATTGACCCAGTTGTATCATTCTCATGTTGGCGTGTGCACAGGGTGGGAGAGTGCTTGTGGCTTTGTGTGGATCAAGCGGCTTTATGTGGATCCAGTTTTGTAGCCATCTCCCTGCGTCGTCTCGAGATAATCTGAATTTCACGTTCCACAATAAACTTTATTTCGACTAAAAGTTCAATTTTAACCACAAGCAACTCATCCATTAAACAATATTAGTTGTTCTTGTATGTAAACACCACACACGTGCGTGCACGTGTAGCTATCTTGCAAAGTAATTTGTTTCCCAATGTCCTGTCGGCAAAACAGTGACCAATTAGGTTTGTGTGTGGATCTGTCAAACCCGGCCACTGGGCACAAAGCAAAGAGACATTTTTGTCGCTCACGTAAACCTCTAGTAAGCCGAACAGCGGTGAGGCATTAATTATGCGTTGTTGTTTTGCAGAGAGGGAGTGTGTGAGTCCGTGGTATATGGAGCAGATAACACACAGACCTTTTTTATAAGCATGCCCGGGAGGCGTTTTGAGGCAAATTGGACGCAGCATATATAGGCTAATATACTGCCTGCTTGCTTTCGGTGCCTCGCCATACACATAATTATATCAGAAGCACTATTTTCCACGAATGTACACATTATTTTGCACCTTTGTTCCTTGAAATTAGAAACCATTATATTCATTTCCATCCATTTATATGTAAACCTACAGTATTTATATTTTAAAGTTAAATAATTCGTTCAACTAATAGAGGATTGTTTTGAACTTGTAGCGGATGATAGAGGATGCACCCCACAAGACAAATACGCCTGCAGATTAATATCAGAGCTTATGGACAAAATCCAATAATACGCATTTTGAGTCCATTCCAGAGATCTATTGTCAACATTGAATGGAAAAATATGAAGCACTGACAGAATAGCGGCGTTATCTCTTGCATGAGTTACGAGAGCGTAAGGAAGTCATGCATCCAGGCAAACGCCATTACGATTCATATAGATGTACATAATAATGTTATGAATCTAAAATATCCCGTCTTACAAGGATCGGTTGTTGACGGCAAGAAAAGAGCACCGAATCAAGAATGAATAATGTAAGTCCTGATCATGCAGTTAATTATTTTGTAAAATTCCACCGATTTCTTCACACGAAGCTTCACGCGTACCTCACAGATCAACCATAATGCCTGAGATAACGCCAAATTCACGAAGTAGGCCTATACACAAATAATAATTACGAGGGTTGTTTGAAATTTAGAGGATAGATTGAACAATTATTCACAAGATCACACGTAGCTTTATTATTTCCCTGGCATAACTAGTTTTTGTTTAAGCACATTTTTATCGATATCACTAACAAAGGCTCATTTTTGGTGCCAAACGTTTGGTTTGTGGGTCTCTCATAACACTTTCTCGCAACATTTAATCGCTAATTTTAATCGACACACTACTTGTTAATTGCCTTTGCTATGGTGAAAATTAAATGGAATTCTATCGTCGGAAGAAAGAAACAAGTTTACATGGAAATTGCGCAACGAAGGTGCATGAAATATACCTGCCCACTTTTCATCATTCGATCAAAAAGCCACGAAGCCATTTAAGTTCATAACTCCGCCACATTTGCTCGATATTTGTGTTGTATGAAAGAGACATATACTTGAGGCATCTGTTGCTGCCTTAATATTTTGCCATTCTGATGATTTAGTTAATATATGTCACAATACATGTGGGTCTAAACGTATATTTTAGATTGACAAAATATTGACTGTACCTATATATTTATGCATTATTCTGGATAATCATATCACTCTATTATAAGGATATTATAAAAATTAGATTCCTAACATGATAGATCACTATCTCACCGGAAGGAATATATGATGCTCTTTTGGGGAAATAAAATATTGAGCCCCACTTGTTACGATTTTTTTTGCAGGAGCGTAAAATAAATTAAAAGGTATGATATTTTACACTATATTTTTTGCGACGCGGATTCTAGCGGTTTTTGGATATTATGTTTAACTGCTTAGTTTTGTAAAAGAAATACTTCAAATACTAGTAATGTTGCAAATCTGTGCGGGTCATACCTTAAATGAACAGGATTAATGGGGTAAACCCGTTACGGGGCTGCAAATTGCAATTATTTTTTTAATTATTGGAGACAAAATTCGAAGTATAGCAATAGATGATGAAACTAAATGACATTATGTTCTATTCAGCTCATTTTAATGTATCCAACTGCTTTATTTCTAGAAATATGATAATTAAAAAAAAAAAAAAAAAAAAGAAAAAAGAAAAAAAGAAAAAAATAAGCCGAAGTCCGTATTTTGGGGGTAGGGTAAGTAATTTGGATTTTGTTCCACTATGTGCTCAAAGAGGCAGTTTTTACACCAATTAAAAAAAAACCCCCTTCAGCTCAGAGGCTGACTAGAGAAGCTACTAGAGAAAGTGGTGGCTACTGAGAGCACATTTGCAAGCTCATTCTGAACTTTTTTGATCGCTTGCAACTCAGTGCTCTGCTTGGGCTTATCGCCGTAAGTCCAGCACTGAAACACCCTTATCAAAGGTCTATGCTGATTTGACACGGGCCGTGATTTAGACATAAAACGTAGCTCTGCCGCTTTTATTGGATTTATCTGCTACATTTGATACAATTAATCATGGGCAGTTGTTGGACCGATGCGAGAAGGTCTTTGGCATAGTCGGTACTGCCCTAGAGTGCCTAAAGTCACACACGACAAATCGCGTCCAACTAGTACAGATCGGAGAATCATAATAATAATATTATTATTATTCATTTATATTTATTCATTTATACAGCGCAAAATGTATAATGATAGGATAAAGTTTCTATGCGATTAACATAAAAAAAAAAAAAAAAAAAAATTACATGTAATAATAATAAAAAGAGACTCATGGATGGGTGCACAGTGCCATTTCATATGTGAGAAAACCGTGGCAAGAGCCGTCCTCTTCCTGGTCGAAAAACCCACTGCACTGGAACACCCTGAGACGTATTATTTATATACACATAATGCTAAGATAACTAAGATATGAATTAAAATATTAAGCTATGTAACATTGTCGAAACATAAGAGTCTTCAATTTCTTCATGAAGGACGGCGATGGTTGCGGCACTCGTAACTCTCTTTGTAGAGAATTCCATATCTTGGTTTTTGAAGGATGTGTTTTCACCATAAAAGCATCGTCGGACGCTCTCAGTGGCCTGAGTGGATGGTAAGGCTCGCAAAATTCTTTTAAGTATTCTAGAGCTAACTCAGATTGCAAAGCATTGTGGATGTTGCACAAAACTTTGAACTGGATCCGTTTCTCCACCATGGGAGCCAATGCAGTGACGCTTAAACAGGTGTTATGTGGTCACGTTTAGGAGTTCTTTTTAGAATTCGCGCACGGCACTGATTTGTGACGTATTTGGCATTTTGTATTTGAAGGCCATTATGGTAATCGAGCCTTGAAATCACGGTGGCATGCAGCGCTAGTGCGATTCTTCAAAGGTGAAAGTAAGCACTTCTCACCACATGGCCAACCTGATTCTGCATGGTTAGATGGCCGTCAAAGAAAGCACCAAGAGTTTTAGCCACTTTCGTTGGTTTTATGTTGGCAGAACCGATATTGACGGAAATTCTTCGGCTTGTTTCTTGTCCGGTTTATATATATATATATTTTTTTATTTTTTTTAAAATTTATTTTTTATATTTATTTTTTATTATTTTTGTGTGTGTGTGTGTGTGCACACAATCAATAGATCGGTCTTGGCTTCGTTCAATTTCAATTTGTTCGAGCACATCCAATTTTGTACTTCTTCCAGACACTTCTCCATTCTCTGAAGTTGCTCCTTCTTTTGGGACGGGGAGGTCAGGGTCAGCGTGTAATACAGTTGAGAATCGTCTGCATAAGTGTGGTAGCGTATTCCATATTTGATAACTATTCTTCGAAAGGGTAGTACGTAGCAGAGGAATACAAGTATTCCGGAGACGGATCCTTAAGGTAACCTATGGAGAGGTCAGAAGCAACAGAGTATCATTAATTAAGGAAAATTTTAAATCAAAACTGCAAGGTTATTTCAATAACCTTAACCAATTAAGTCAACTGCACATAGCAAGTATACTGGGATGAGCCCAGCTGACCACTGATATGAGCCATAAATATGCCAACTTCTGTCAACAGGCAGACTGAGTCAGTCCATCTGGCACATTTGATGATTCTGCACAGCCTATATGCTCTAGTATTAACAGCCATGTAATTGTCGAATTGCAATGGTTTTCATCATACATTAAATGATAATGTAAAGTCATGTCAGGTAGAAATGCATATCTATCTTATTGGTTGTACACCGGATAGCTCGGTGGGTTAAACCGCTGACTACAATCCAATGCCGACCTTGGGGGTCGAGGTCCGGGTTCGAGACCCGATCAGGCCACGGGCGTTATGATTGTTAATTATAATTGTAATCCATTATAATTGTAATTCTTCGGTGACTCTGCAGTGCTGCCCAACTGCGTAACAAGGCTGGGCGCTGTGTACTACTGTCTATGGTGGTATGCAGGATAAAGAACCCTTGGGACTTATCGATAAGAGTAGGGGGAAACCCCGGTCCCGGGCCTTCTGTTCTGGTGCCCGTATCATCCGACCGGATTGGGTGGAGCCGTAAAACCCCATCACTCACTCACTCTATTGGTTGTACAATTCTGTTGTAAAATCATAAATTGAAGCGATTACGTTCATTTTTTTCGTTGATCATTGTTTATCAATAGCTTATTAAAAATTTTTCCTTGGTCACATCTCTGAATAATTCTTGTTTTGACATTTTGTTTACGACTTCATCCGAATCGGATGTAAGGACGCTGACATGAGGAGTGCCCCAGGGATCGGTGCTGGGTCCCATCTCATTCATTATGCACACCACACCTTTAGGAGAACTTCTAAGAAACTAAAACGTCAACTTCCAAGTGTATGCAGATTACACACAGGTATACGCCATCAGCACTATTGATGACATCGCAAGCACCAAGGATCACACGGAGTCGGTCATTAAAAAGATACATACCTGGATGGCAAGAAATTGGCTGAAACTTAACCCCAACAAGACTGAGTTTTTAGTAATTCAAAATCGATATCAAGTAGTTTCGCACATGAACATAAACGATGAGAGAGTGGAGCCAAGCCCTCATGCAAGAAACGTAAGTGTTGTGTTTGACAGCACCTCATCTATGGCGCCACATGTATCGGCGGTTAAACGGAACATGAATATGCATCTGCGGAACTAGGCCAGGGTACGGCGATACACCTCGAAGAAGGCCACACACATTGCAATGCACGCACTCTTCACTTCTCGGCAGGACTCCGACAATTTGCTGTTGGCAATGAAACCTGCCTGTCGATTGAAAAGCCAGCAATTGTCCCAAACACAGCTGCACGGATAATCGTGAGAGGGCCGCGATGGGAGCATACTACTCCAATCATCAGAGAACTTCACTGGCTACCGGTGGAACAACGGATTACATTCAAACTGCGTGTACTAATTAATGTTTAATGCTATTCATAATAAAGCCCCAGCCTACACAAAGGAGATGATATTACTCTTACTATATATTTCATGTTTTATGTTTGTATTTGTTTTATCTTGTTTTTTGTTTGTTTGTTTTTTGTTTGTTTTTGTTTGTTTTTGTTTTGTTTTTACATGTATATATATACGCATCTGAAACATTATTTTATGTGATTTATGCGTTGAAGAAATAAAATTATTATTATTATTAAGTTATTATCATGTATTCAATATGTTTGATATGCACGTATTGGAAATTGAGTGGGCTACAATCTGATGTAATTTGTAAGCCGCTATCTATAGAAAATATGACAATATGGGTGAAGAGGTGAGGTCAGAGTTTCAAAATTGATGTCTCAGAACTAGGTTTTCCTCAAGGTTTCGTGAAAATGGCGTGAAATGACGTGCTATACTGAATCATTCCTTGAAAGTAATACCTATTCAACACTTTGGGCACACTAACAGTGGTAAATATTGGTTCTATCGTATCATAAATGATATATTTGAGAAACACAATAAACAATTTTTTTCCACCCCATGACCTGATTTCATACCCAATTTTAGGTATTTTATGCAAAGCGGATTTTAGCGGATTTTATATATGTTATGCAGCTTCCAATTGTGCATCGGGTATACTAAATATAAATTCTGTTGCAATTTTATCCGGGTCTCCCGTTTTTGAAGCTTCATTGACTGGACTAGTGGGGTCTTATGACGTTATAAGATCCCTGAGAGAGTGGAGTAGGAGACTATTTTTTTTTTATCTCATTAAATAAGCATCTTGAAGCCGCAAATGACCCAAAAATGACAACCCGATACACATCGCTTCATCCTAGTATGTGACGAGAGAGTGATAAAGACAATAATATATTCTGTACCCGAATCAAGGCCTAAAATTTCATTCTTTTTTTTTACTTGTGTTGACCTTATGCAATCTGCACTCATTAATGATCTAAGATATTTAAATAAATATCGGTAGGTCAAATAATATGTTCTAATTTCTATACTTGTCTTCTATTATTATTATTCATGCTTATTTGTTATTTTCATTTGCTATAAGTATAATTATATGCAATTTTATGGCGTGTATAAAACAAGTAATGTATTGCCAGAAGAGGGCGTGAGGCCTCATTTCAGTCACCAAATCTGTCACCTGACCATGTCACCATTTATAGTAGGTCATAACAACATCTCGCATTATCAGGAGTATGAGCTTCTTGCAGCCAGAACAGTGAGAGATGGTGTTAATGCAGATTAGGTTCGACTCAAGCGGACTCAGAAAACGTCTGTAGCCAGGATGGTCAACAAGCATTGTTGTCATGGGACCTGTAATAGTGACAGCAGGTACCAGTACCAGATACGTACTATTTAAACTTCTTTTTCTCTCTCGACTTGCGACTTCATCTTCGACTAGTCCTATCATTGTCCACATTCGCGTCTCTTGACAGTCGCGTTGGGAACTTATTTTATGGCCTCGTGGGACTTCGGTGTTTGTGAGGGCGATTTATTCTTTAAGATAATTTGTTTGCTTTCTAGTGAACTTTAAACTTGGGCTGATAATCTTGATGTTTTTATTCAAAGTGAATAATTAAGTGTTGTTTTATTTTGATTGTGACAGTTATTTATTTATATGTAATATAATTACTTATATATACATTTTAATTATAATTAATTTTTATTTTAATTCATCTTGAAGACTTATTTAATCTTGGTATCCGCCTATCCGGTAGCAACTATTATTTATATTTCAATCGATAGTTGTATAAATAAATATATTTTATTTTGGGCTGGACCGATATCACGAAAATAATACGCGATGACCCCCCCCCCGCCCTCAAAACAAATAAAAATAAAAAATAATATAAATAAATAAACAACAACATTTGGTGGTGTGCATTAATTAATAACCATAAGTATAATATAATATGTATTTTGTCACCAATGCAGTGTGATTATATAGCTTAACGTTCTCTTGCAAGTACTCTAAAAAAGCCCACACGAAAGGAGTCTTCTTCCTGCCTTCTCCAAAGCCAAAGACCAAACCAAAGACCTTCAGATTATGGATCAAAGCCTGTGGAAGAGTGGGCTTCTGTCCTGGGAGAGAAGCGAAGGAGACATACATGTGTGCTCTCGACATTTCATGGGCAGCAATGCCCAGTTTTCAAACACGATTCCTGCCATGGTATTATCCTCTGCTGAGAAGGTCATCATTTGTAGCATAAGATGCTCACCTTGTACCTTTACGCTCGCACGACCAGGCTGTGCGATATACTTGAACCTGGCTACTTGTGTTGGAGTAGCCATATAGTATGGCTGATCCCGATCGCTCGTGGATCAGCCTTACCGTGTCAGGCCCAAAATGATTCTACACTAATTACAATTTTAGGCTTCCAGGTTACCTTACAACTTTTCACGCAGTAATCCGCCAAAAATAACAGCGTCCATGCTGTAGTCTGTAATTTTGCAAGGGCCACAACAATCGATCCGGGGTTTAGATTGACTGCTGAGCTCTTTTCATATCACCAACGTTCTACTTTTACTGAGAAAAGTGCTGCCAGACGCAAACGGCAAAAACATCCGCCAGCAACGCTTCGCTCTGATTGAAATCTGGCGCCTTTCTTAAAATCAGCCCGGCGTCGTTTAAAAAGTCGGAAACGGAATATTTTTAGGAGACTCAACAACTATTGACGTGATATATGATTAAAATGAATGTTTTGTGATGTATTTGCGAGAAAATTGGGAGACTATTGTAATTATTGTTGGTGAAAGGCGGGTTTTTCAAAGGATAGGCGAGCTTTATATGGCAAAAAATTAAAGCTTTAATAATTATTTAAAATTAAAGATTATCAAATTAATATTGCTTCAAATTTTAACCTCTGGCTGATATGAAGACCACCTGGTTAATCTTACCGCCCACAAAACGCCGATAATCTTCAAAGGAGTTGAAAGCCGACAGTAGTCTTTACGAGAGTATTTGTAACAAGTAGCTCAGAATGCCATACAGAGATATCTCCTGTAATTCACACAGATCACAGATACCCTGACCAGATGTATATAGAGTATTATTCACCCGGGCATCATTTTGTGTTTAATTTTATTGTTAGAGAATTCTAGCAGGGACCAGCGCAATCTCCTCACGTCTATGCTCTCAAAAACCTTTGTTCCATCCGGAAATGATATATAATTATATCATAAAATCATAAATAATACTAGTATTGGAATTTTAACGTGATTATCCTTCACCTTATTTGCACTCAGCATAAATAAAAAACAACTCTATTTTGTCAATATTAGGCTTCATTTCGTGAATTAACAGAAGTAATCAAGCAATATGAACGACATTTTTAAATTGAAGTAATGAAGGATCCCGCTCAAAGCTCGAAGCTGGCTCATTTGCAAATTCGGTCAACGATGTCAATGAGTAAGTGAGAATTTGATAATTTGTTCAGTTCATGTTGTTTTATTTATAAACTGGTTTGTGTATTTTATTATTTGATTAGGTGGCAAAATATATCGGGATTAGTTTGTGTGAGTTTGAGGCAAGTGTTAGCGTTCTTAATTGCCAAATCACGCTAAGTTCCACGAGCGGCTGAAATTGAGCGCTGAATTCATGATCATTTCATGTAACTTCCAGATAAATATACAGGAGATATCTCCGTCTGTATAATGAATATTCTCATATTATGAGAATATTCAGATGGCATTATGTCTGCAGTACACCATGCCTATGAAACCGGTTGTCATGGTGACCATGCCGAAGGTGGTTACAGCGGCGTCTCAGTCAATCGCTGCCATCGCTAAGACCTCCAACTCCTGATGACTGCACTGTTTAGGATGATTTAGCTGAATTTTTTTATGAACGATTGTGCAAGGTGCTTGATTTGTTTTGAATGGTGTCTTATATGTGTGAATGATTTGTGGAATTTTCTCACTTCTGTGGAATTTGTGTTTTGAGCAGAAAAACAAAAACTGAATGATTCTCTTGTCTGATTTCATTTTGCTGACCTCCTGCATTGAATGAGTAGTTGAGGAATAAATGATGTCTCACTCGGAGCATTTGAGTGATTCTTCTCAACCGGTTTTCTCACTACTTTCATATCACCCAGCTAACATATCTCATGGAACTTTTATATCAAACATTTTAACATCAAGAGTCCGAGATTTATAATTTTATTAAAAGTCGAAAACTTTGTTTACGTTATGAACTCATGCAAAACAACGAAAGACAATTTTTTCTTGGTACCATGGCCAGCTATTTGAGAGAATGGAATCATATGATAGAGTGAGGCAAATCACATGATGATTGCCGAAAGTCTCTCATCGGGTCGAGGATCTGACGAGTGTTGAGTTTATTTTGGTGTACAATATGGCTCCCTCTCTATCGCAAAAGGAGGTCTTCCCGGTGATATCCCGTAGTGGTGACTTATTTCTTTCATAAATACAAGTCAGTGAAATGCACTTGGAAAATCCATCGCAGAATGGGCAATCACCCTGGCACCAAAAGGACCTACACGATGTATTAGGTGAATTTAAAGAGGACCTCTGATTGTTTGGAACTAGTAGCGGATGATAGAGGATGCATCCCAAAAGACACATACGCCTTTTGGCCGACATATTTTAGACGTTACGGTGGCTGTGGGCTAATTCCTTGATGCATCGAATTCAAGACTTTTGATTCAATTTAGTTTTCTTCTCGCGTTCGATTTCATACCGTCGTGATGTCATAAAAGTAACTCTGCATTTATTAACAATGGGAGACATGGAGTGAGCAGAATTTTCAGCAGTTCTCACAAAAAACCTCTCACTCGACTCGTTTCAAGCTATTCTGCCCGAATGAGAAAGTCGCATTTTAATTTGTTTTGAATATTATTTCATAGCAGACCGAATATGTATTGTTGATTGCCAGCCCAACTTTTCTCACAATGCAAAATATTATCATAATAGAAATTCACGATTTCTATCGGACAGCTACACATACATACATATATATATCTTCATACATTATGCATTTCCAACTAGTTTTGCAAATTACGTGTATTTTCTCCGACATTGACCGCTACGAACCGACCATATGCAACAATTAGGGGCCACCAGCGCCTGACTCGACTCTACTCAAAATGTACCATTATATATTATTAATCACATTCGGTCTCCTTTTCATTTTAGTAGTTTTTTTTTATTTACTTAAACCCATTACAACATTTTGCATATTCACTTTGCTGATACCTGTTGCTTCGTTCGTCCCTGCAGAATTATCTTAAACTATGTTTATCTTGTGTGTGTGACTCTGTTGTTGTTGTTTTTTATTTTTTTGGGTTGTTGTTAATTCCGACTTTTCCGCAATAAACTTTTCTATGTTTTTATTAGTTTCAATAATTGAGTCAACAGTTCTTGAGCCATACTCTCAGAGGGGCAGTCATCCACAGTGTCTCTATCCCTCGCATGGGCAGGTAACGTTGTTCATTATTCATGACAGGGGTGCTGAGAAGGACGTCAGTAGTTGGAAATCTACACATTCAATTTCAGCCATCAGCAAAGGCGACGACGTCACCCATTTGCAACACAGCTCCGCTAATGGACCTCACCTAATGACGACAATCTCAGTTCACTGCCAAGGTTCATACTCAAATGTACGATTGATTGTAGCGACAGTATATTTAAAGCAATCCAAAACAAGCCTTGTTGCATGCCATTGGACATTCACTCGTCGGTCGTTCACCTCAGCTCAAAATGCCACCAACCTATAGGTGCCACAACAACACATTCGCATTCAATTTTATTATGTGATATAACGACGAGAGGCTCCAGGGCAGGCATACAAAGTAGAATGTATCCATCTGTGTACTTCAAAGCGAAGCACGATCAAGATGCCCTCTGTTAATCCAGATAAATGACGCATCGGACACAGATCTCAGACAAGTGACATTTCGTCGGATTCTCGGCGCGTGTGTTGCTCATTAACGCTTGAATATCAATTTCATTTCCACTTTCCACCAAAGGCCAAGTGTAACGCAATTGCGGGAGCCTGGTTTGACTCTGATCGAGATCAGAGGATCTGGCGGTGGTTGACCGAACTCGACGCCTCGTATCCAGCTGTCCCACGTGACTTATCGCGTCATCGGTGACTTAATTCTCGCTTTCATCCCTGTGTCACGGGACTTTGATTCATGTGGCACCGAATGACGGCGCGTGACTCCTGAGTAATATGATAATATGACTGCATGTTGATGTAATTGATTATATCAGTACTAATAATACATTGTGACAACACTCTCATAAATGCACTGAGCGGATATTGCTGTCTGGTGATTACAAGCAGTTTCATAGAAGAGTGAGATATGCTAATGAAATATCTTGCGAATGATAAAGTGTAATGAATTTTCTACTACAGTGTACATGTATTTACCTTACTGTTCAACATAGATACGCAGCCTATCTCAAGAGCTGACCAGATCCGCGTCTTATACATGCTGCGTGGTTATTGTGTTGAACAGTAAGGTTTGAGAAGAATAAGCTGTGTTTGTGCTGGACGATTGTTTTTTTTTTGATATTCTTTATGTGGTTTCCCATGTTGATGGTTTGATCGAGGTTGATGCCTGCAAGCTGTGTTTTTTGTTGTGATGTTCGTTGATGATGTCTTGGTGGATAGAACGAGACTTTAGCTCGTTTAGTTATTTTCCAGATGCTCAAACAGTTGTCGTATATAGCTGTGATGTTCCTTCTAATGTGTACGACGGTTTTAAATTCTGTATAATGGTTTTCCTTTTTCATCAATTCCCTCTTCTTTTTCCTCTCAACTTTTCCGTGCTCTGTTCGCCGTCGCCGTTGTGCGAGCGTCTTCTGTATGCATGTCTCCACCAGGACTGGTTTTTGACGCGTTTGTCTTCATTATCGGCCACTGTAGAGTGTGTGGCGTACCCCTCCGCGACCTAAGAGTATCTCTCGGGGGTTCCGATATTCATTCACTGCTTTATTAACTGCATCCGCTATTCTCATGCAAAAGGTGTTGCCCACGCCGGAGGAAACTGTCTGAGCAAACTCGAAAAATTCCCAAATACAACTCTAAGAATTTTTGGGCTGTATGCAATCGACTGCTCTACTACGAGGAGGAAGACAGAACATGCGACAATGCTCTATAAGCAAGTTTTGCTAGAAGAAGGGCCTAAATACACCAGAACAACGTTCCCTATTGCCACTCACGATCCAGGGTTACATCTCAGAACAAGCCCAACTAGGAAACATCAACATCAAATGACGTAACATCAAACAGAAACAATCTAAACAAAATCGATAAATTTTGTGCTTCTATACAACCATTTAATAATCTTCCCCTAAATATATTTCCAGATCAACCCCTCCCCTCAACTTGGTCACCTTCAAAAAGAATTCCTATGTACAGTTTTAAAACCACCAAAATAACTGATGTGATTTAAAAAAGAAAAAAACAAAAAACATGTTGTAGGTTCCGAGATATGCTCTAACTGTCCCGACATGCAGTTTGATTTATAATGTCAATAATTATGCCTGAAGATAGCGGATGTAGTTAATAGAACAGCGAATAAACATCAGATCTGAACTGCAAGTCTTGCTAGTGTCCGTGAATCAACAAGGGAATTCGAGGTAATTGCATGACTGGCCCAATAAAATCGCACGATAATAATATAAACAATTTATGCATGTATAATTTGTAATTATTATACCGTGCAATTTGGCTGGCATCCTCATTGCTCATTTGCATAATATATATGTATGTAATGGCACAACGGAAATATTTAATCTTTACCCTAGCACCGAATCGGATCGAATTGCCTTTCAAGGCGCTCGTCAAATATTTATAACATACAAGTGGACGAGAACATTGAGATTGACACTTAGAAGAAGCTTAGCTCCACTTTAAGGGCGCAGCCACTATATACTGGGCCAGTTCTCGACTGCAATTGATGAATAGATTGATAGAGGAGAGTCCGACATTGATCTCTTGGGAAACCACTCAGACCAGGCATCAGCCAGGAGTTAATCTGCTGTCTTCCACCCCAATTCAATGTGACAGAATATTTTAAACTTTACAACCTTTGAATCACAACCGTTAAACAAGTCTCTTAATCTCTATGAAATTATATCGAATTGTTTCAGGTCAGCGTTCATTTGTGTGGCGTCATCACTTATCAGACTGTCTATTCTATTACGTTATTATCTTTGAACAAGCTTAACGCTCTTTTCAAGTATTTCTTATATATTGTTTTATTATCATGTTGTAATTCGTTATAATTGTAATTCTTCGGTGACTCGGCAGTGCTGCCCAACTGCGTAACAAGGCCGGGCGCTGTGTACTACTGTCTATGGTGGTATGCAGGCTAAAAAACCCTTGGGATTTATCGATAAGAGTAGGGGGAAACCCTGGTCCCGGGCCTTCTGTTCTGGCGCCCGTATCATCCGATCAGATTGGGTGGAGCCGTAAAACCCCACCACTCACTCACTGTTACCATGCTGGAGACCTGTGACAATCAATACCGCTACCCAAGCAGCGAAACTCGAGTGATTGATCTAAAAAAAAACCAGACTGATCTAGGTAATTGAACTGTGTGATCTGACTGGGCTATCAACAACCACTGTGCAGCGAATCATTCGTAATGATCTGAAAATGTAAAAGTTATCTGCTCGGTTGTTTCCGAAAATGTTGACAGAATTTCAAAAGGTTGCCCGAGTCAACGTGTCGGACCAACTTCTGACCCACGGCAGACTAGGGCGTCGCGACTTTTATGAAATAATTATATGCAACGAAACATCAATTTTCCACTTTGACTCTAAATAATCTTATCTCTTTGGCGAATGCCCACCACCCGATACGCATCGCCTCATCGTGTAAAGGATGTGACGGCAGAGCGATTTGTCAGGTTATGAGTATGGGGTCACACGGGATCCCTTCGGGTATTGGATATTTGATTCCCTTCCCGTTGTATTCAACATTGCACATACACGAAGGGAAAACGTTTCTTGTAAATCGTTACCCCATCACATACTTTATAGGATGAGGCGATGCGTATCGGGTGGGATGCCAGGCAAAAACGTGCAAATCATACATATAGTATTGGCAATTAGTTAAATGCTAGTATTGGCGTTTTTAATAGTCTGAGCCTGCGATAGATTTGATCCTTGTTGTTGTGTACATTATGATACTCCAATGCTGGGCAGCTGGAGGGCTAACAAAACAACGATAAGTGGGGGGATGCCGAAAAGTGAGGGAAAAACGAAACAAAATATTAACAACATAAAGCTATTGATCAGTAATTGTTACTCAAATTACAGAAAATAACGATAGGTAATTCCGTCTGTGAAGGAGAAATTGATCGAAATTGACGGACGTTTACCACCAAGAATTATAACCCCGTGGTTGAAAACATTCTTTCCATTGGCCCAGATTGCTAATGTTGTCGTGGGTGTTCTTGATCGATGAAGATTGACAAATTTCTTGATTGACAAAGAATCAGAATCCAATAAAATCGGACTCAGTGATTCAGATGATGCGTTACTAGCGTCGTTGGTGTGTGGGTGATGCTCCGTCGAATCCCCTGGCTCAAATGCCGGGTGACCACAGGGATGGTCACCAGTGTAATGCTTCCTATTACTTTCGGCGTAGGAATCGAGTGTTGTCTACGCCTCGTGGAGTAACCATCCTTGTGCTGCTTGGAGAAAAAGGCAGCATATATTGACAACTTACTTGATCAAATTCTATAAATCTTGGGGATATTTTCTGCCAAATCTGTCCACAGAAATGCGGCTAACCGATGGATTTTCTGCGGCGACTGAGTCAACTGCTTTTCGATGGGTCAGTAGAATTCAGGCGTCGGTGGCATTGTGCAACACTCAGTTGGCCACTCCGACTGGTAGTGTGGCCGTCGTCTGCTCGTTAGACAATGGCGTCGGTGGTTTAAATACTTTTTGATAGACTAGTCGGCTTTTCCCGGCTGGCTTTGGGGTCTAGTTAATGCTGATTCATTATTACATTATGTGACACATGCCTGTGCCTTTGAAGTTTGAAGTTTGAACTATGAACTTTTATTGAACTATATGTGTCTGGTTTTAGCTTCAAACATTACAGTATATTATATAATATGATAATTTCATGAAGTAAGTGGAAGTTGAGATATTTATTACTCATGTGATAAATAAATCACCATATAGCGTGTAAACAATGGCCTGAATACTAGTAGATGTCCAAGCACCTCGCTTGACCACCTATTTGCTAACAGTCCACTGCTATTCCACAGACAGATAGTCTTAATATTAATATATTATTGTACTCGCTTTATCAATATTTCACTCAAGTCAACAAATTGCAGCCCTACTAAGTTCGGTCGATATGACATGCCAGCCCTACTAGGGTTTAACCTTATATTCAGGCCAGAAATACGTGAGCCAAACGTCCTCTTGAAAGCAAGGAGCGAACAGGCCACATTCTCTTGTGACGTTGTGAGTAATCAATATACGTAGATTCATACATGTCTGTCACCTCCACTATTTAAATTGGCCCACAGTGCGAATATACGTGTAGTAATAAAAATAGTAAAAAAAAAAAAAAAAAAAAATATATATAATTCATTCGTATAAATAAATGTGCAGGTTTATATAGGTGTAATACGTCAGCCAAACGTTTCTGTCGTTTAAGCAACACATAACTCCTCCCTTATGAATATTCAAGAAACGTATGCTTAACCTCATGGGTTTCGTGCACGATTTAAACAGGGCTAGAATGTGAATGAATATTCATCAACAATTGTTTACTAAACATCCTGTATATAAAGCCCCATGTTAGCAGCCAACCCATTTGCTTCACCTTTATCAGTGTAAGGTCGCCACGATTTCATCAACCACAGGTAAATTTTTGAATCCTTGTTATATTCCACGAAATACTCAATGTAATCGTTCACTGAGCTTTTGCAGCGATTTCCTATGCCAGGGAGGTTGGTGTGTTAAGTGATGCGGAGGTTAATTAGAGATTGTGTCACATCAACGAACCTATTGTAAAGTGTTAAGGTCACATGGCTTTAATATTTATACCAAAGAATTGGAAACAAAGCAGTTTCAAACGCATTGTAAATACTGCTGTTGTTGAACCCCCAGGAGTTGAACCCTGATTGTACCGACACGGTCATTAAAGCACAGCACAATTGAACGCAGAGTATAGCATTAAAGCATAAAAATCCAAGTAACAGAGCTAATTATCCTCCGATAATTACCGATCTTCTTACATGACAACTAGGTAATCAATTACAAGTACCCAATAGTTATATGCAATTAATAATCAAGAAAAATGGATGGATAAAGATGATGAAATTCGAACACAAGGAAAATTCAAAGCTCAACCGTAAACCTGCAAACAAAGGATAATTCAATCAATGTTGCGAATGTGTGGAATTTATCAATCGTATTTCACAAATGATACAATACTTGTATTAGCAATTAGAGTACACCACCGCATGTATGTGATATATATGTGTATACATGATGAACGATGCAATCGTATAAAGAATAGCTCGATCACGATTAAAAAGTGATGAAGGCAGCTGAAGAATCATTGAAGATGCATGTAGTTGAAACTTGAAATGCGTGGATATAATGACGTCTGCTTCCAACGGACGCTAAGCAGAGAATGATGTAATATTCACATAAGTACACGTGTTGAATGAGCGTCTTATTGACGAATACAGCGACGTCTTCAATGGCTTAGGAGCCTATGACCGGCCCTACGACATCGAAGTCAACTCCTCAGTGGCCCCAGTCATACAACCGCGATACCGGATTCCGTATTAACGTATGAAACCTCTTCAAATGGTGCTTCAGTCACCCCAAGAGAAAGGGGTTATCGCTGATGTCGACTGCCCAACCGATTAGGTGCATCCGAGAACGCTTCCTAGTTGCGCTTTTGCATGACCTCGCTTGCAAGAGCTGATTCCAAAGGGCATGTGCAGGAATCGTTACCTCCCCCAAGGGGTGTGAAATGCGCACAAATATGAGGACTTTTCAGACAATATGACGTCCCAATAGCTGTTCGCATGTCCACAACAGAAAACACTTTGGCAGCGGCGATTTTGGTCTAGACATCCTCCAGAGTAGAAATTTGAAACCTCTCTCTTTTGGTCGCTCTGTCGAGTGGTTTAGGACCAATGCACAAACGTAGATTCCCGTTCTTCTTTTCTGTTATGACCAGGTTGTGCACCCAATCGGTTGATTATTTTTGGGATTATTCCTCTGTTTCTGGATATTAATGTTGAGGTGGAGTCACTACACAAATAACTAGGAAAAGTAATGCAGGTGAATGCAAACTACTAGTATAAGTTTATAGATCGGCTATGATATAAATTATTGAAAAACCAGGATAGAATTAGTTAATAAATATAAGCGCATATACGTTTTTCCTCAGAAGAGATGGCTGACAACGGCATAACCAACGGTAAGATTTGTCAACATTATTTTGACTAAACTTATGTCGTATTTTTTTTCTCAAAGACTTTGGATGGGGAAAATCCTACTGGATCCGAAATAAAATCTTCAAATATATTGATGACATTTCACTACGGCTGACGGACGCCCAAGTGAGACTCAGAGAGGTAAGAGAACTGGATAATATCCACATTGATATGTTAATTGGTCAACTGTTTATTCTAATTATTAATATCTTAACTAGGTTACCTTTAACCAGCCCATGTGTCGAATGCTGAGCGACGCAAGCGAAATGCAATTGCTTCAAAACCTTCTGATCAGTCAGAATGCAAAAAAAGTCCTAGACATTGGTTAGTGCTCTTGTTAATCTTTGATTATATTATAATTTCATGTAAATTATGCCGTAACAGGAGTATACACCGGATACAGTGCATTGACCTTGGCCCTTGGGTTACCAAAAGATGGCAAAGTGATAGCTTGCGACATTGACGAGGAAATGCCGTCAGTAGGAAAACCCTTATGGAAACAAGTATGTATCGAAATCAACAATTCCCAGCCTAATTCTGGTTTGCTGACAGGCAGGAGTGGAGGACATCATTGATCTGAGAATTGGTCCGGCCGTCGACACGCTCAGTGAGAGTTGTCATGTCATGTCAACACCTCACCGAATCATTAATTTCTCAGATGCACTCTTGGAGAATGGTGAAGAGGGGAGTTATGACATGGCATTCATTGATGCAGATAAAACCAGTTATGACACATACTATGAACAGAGTCTTAAGCTTCTCAGACGAGGGGGGATCATTGCAGTGGACAACGTGAGTGGTCAGTGAGAGGAGGGAGAGAGGGGTGGGGGTGTCATCGGAACAACCCAACATTCACATGTGTGACACCAAGAAGAACCAAAAAGAGTGGTGTTCTTTGTCTTGATATCTTTAGTCTATAATTTATTTTTATGTTATGTAACCGGGTCCCATTACAGACATTGTGGAGTGGAAAGGTGATTGATGACGAAAATACCGAAGAAGACACCGTGGCAATTCGGAAACTGAATCAGAAAATTGGCAAAGATCCAAGAGTGAACGTATCTCTTCTCATGCTGGGCGATGGTACAATGTTGGCGTTCAAGAAATAAATCTATTCATTCATAATAATGAGTATTCTGAATCAATGCGTCATGTTTTATTTACTGTGCACGGATACGAATATTAAATCTGTGAACTTCTAATTCATATTTATGATAATTATTAACACCGGCCAATTGTATTAAGTGGTAAACCGGTAGAAGAAAAAGCCACGTGACCTCGTTGAGCTTGACCAGAAAATAATGCACTCCCATGCTCCACTTGAAAAGGGGGACACAATGATGCTTAAATGTTGTAGAATTC
This sequence comes from Capitella teleta, assembly GCA_000328365.1. Lineage (NCBI taxonomy): Eukaryota > Metazoa > Annelida > Polychaeta > Capitellidae > Capitella > Capitella teleta. Next base: position 456,882 of record KB310915.1, read on the forward strand.
ACCCAGGATTCATTACAGATTATAGATAATTTTATGTTATCATCCGCGAACCAATTCACCGGCTGCATTACACCTTTCAACGATTACCATCTGATAAACAATAAAGAACCGCAAAACCCAAAACCAACAGGCTTTGTGAGACCTTTGTGCCCTCTGCAATCAAACTTATTAATTCACAACCTATTTAATGTTATTATCATCCAGGTCTTAATTGTTATATTTATCAAACATTTCACTCATTATTACCTGTTTGGCAAAACCATTCCTTAATTCGGGCGAACAAAAATTATCTTATCTTATTTTCTTATTTTATCTTATATGTTTCCATTATGATTTCTATCAGTATATACTCTATACATATTATCATAAAGGCTGAAAAATGGATAACTTTGAAAGTGACTCCTTGAAGTAAGTTTGCCCAAATCTCTTCTTTGGTTGTTATTATTGTTGTTTTGTCCAAGGACACGTGACATAATGCACACCACACCTGTCTGTTAATTCCGCTGTTTTGCTTCAGTGTGAGAGAGAGGAAACCTGTGAAAATAGCTCATTCAAAAATAATGAAAATTGGATTATAAATAATTCCGGAAAGACACCAACAATGGCGTCAAGGTGAACAGCAGAATGAAAACAGATTCAAATTATCAAAAATCTAACTTATATTACTTTATACGAATACGAAGGATACACCTTTGCTTCATGAGAGCACTACAGACAAACCTAGCCAGCGCCGCATTTGCATGTGTCTTCCCAAACTCCATGAATCGAATCAAAAGGAAATGCCGATATGCTAAACAAAAACAGCAATTTGAAGATATTATGTGGGGCATTTCGCTCAAAGCATAGAAATAATGTCCCTGCATGACTGCCGATACCCGATTCTCGGAAGCGTCAAGAACCGGATTTGGCCCGCGAACTGATAGACGCCGACCCTTGATTCATGTGCTTGTTGTAATCTGATGAGATGCTTTTAATTCCATCCAGATTTGGTTCATTCTTTGACACATGGCGTGGGATGAATGAGGTTTGTTTCAGCGAATACATTATGAGATCCCTTCATGGGGCAAGCGGACATTCACTTAATTTATTTATGGTGTCAATTATCATCAATCCCAAAAAACCTGAAAGGGAATAATGAAGACACAATTGAGTGATTGTTGTGAATCCATTCGTTGTTAAACAAAGGCATTTATTACATGCAGAGGTGTGACTTGGAACTTAGGGTAGGAAAATGGGGTTCAATATTGTACACCTATCCCAGGATGCATTATGATTGATATATTATTTTCTGCTTCTACCATGATTTCTATCAATGTACATAATTATTATCATAAATGTGGTTTCAATGTAGAATTTTTTATATATATTTTATTTATATTTTTATTCAGAAATGTCGATTTTAATTGACACATTGTACGTATGCATAATTTTATCGTATCTATTAAATTTATATTATTCTAATTGATATATTCTAATGTTTATAGAACATACTCCTGATATCATAGATACGAAGGACACGCCGTCATGGCAGCACCACAGCACTTTGGTCGAATAATGACCATCTAGTTGATGCATAAAAATCTCAAATGTGGATTATGGAGAACCGCTCTCCCATTCCCACTGAGAGGCGATCGCTGATACTGCCTGGCCACCCCATTACATCATTCGGTTTTGCCATGGGGCTCTAAGACATTACAGGAAAATCTCATATTTCTTCACGTTCAAGAGAATCACGCAAATTCATCACGAAAATGGAATCTAATATGTTCTGATGAAATTCAACTCTTATTGCGCCTATCATCTTACAAAGTCTCGCCTGATCAACGACGCTCAATTGTGCATTCTAATTACAGCTGTGTTAGGCAACAAAATGAGCAAGCTTTTTTTACAAGGAGATTGTAACACACATTTGCAAGCAAATGACTTTATTTTCAGCAGGAATGCCTGCCGGATCTGTCCCATGATCAACCCATTCGCCAGATAAAAGGGTTGAAGTCCGTCGTCGTTGTCATGGGGATTGCTTATAGAAGAATTTCCCGGAATGTTAATGTAGGCAAGCAGCGTGCGTGATTGCAGGCGTATAGCTGACGGCTAACGGCTAACGGCAAAGAGCGCTTGGCTTTGCCCTGGCTTAACGGCATGCATTTGGCAGCGTACGGCACTTGGCGGGAGGCAGCACACACAACGCACGGTAGCATTGGTCGCGCGGTGTCGTGGTTACAAGTATGACTTTTGGCGTGGATGAGATGGATGCCATGATGAATATAGATTTCATGTTAAATCACAGCTCAACTCCAGAGGATGCTGTCGATGTGGAGACGCATTTGTGGAACTCCACGGAGATACCGCTGCATGCTGGAGTTTTCCTCGGTCACTTCGAGCTGTTCGTCTACTTACTCAACAAATACGCGATGCCAGTGTTGATATTCAGTGGATTATTCGGGAATACGCTCTGTTTGACGGTATTCCTTGGTTCTCACCTCCGATTGTTAAATTGCTACCTGTACTTGGCTTTCCTGAACGCGTCGGATTCCGTCTTTCTTCTCTGTCTACTGACGTCTTCGCTCAGCTGGTGGGAGGTGCACCTGGTTCACGACCATGGATGGTGTCAGCTCATCATATACGCCAGTTACGTAAGCAGCTTCTGTAGCATCTGGACGGTGGTTGTGATCACAGGGGAACGCTTCTTGGTCGTGTTTTTCCCCATGAAGCGACACACCCTCTGCACACGAGGCAAGGCCCTCATAACCCTCGCTCTACTCGTCATCATTCCAATGGTCTCATACAGTTTCTCCCTCGTCACCAACGGCGTCATCGCGCACCCTATATACGGCAAAGTCTGCATGACCTTCTCTCAATATGACTACTTCAGTCGCATCGCCACAGCCACCGACACCATCATGACTCTGTTGTGTCCCGCTCTGATTGTCATCGCTTGCAACGCAGCCATCGCTTTCAGAATCCGTCACGTGTTCTTCTCAGTTCGTTATTCAAAATCAAATTCGTCACTCAACTCATCTAGCTCTTCAGGGTGCCTACGAGAGCTGAGGAACAACAGTGGGCAGCGCAAACGCCTTCAACTACAAACCACAAAATCACTGTTGGTTGTTTCCAGCGCCTTTCTCTTGCTTAACCTTCCGTACCACATGTTACGGATTCACTTACTCTTGCATTTCCTTGTTTACACTAAGACTCCGGTGACTGATGATCTGCAGAGAGCTTTACATATTCTGCAGTTTTTTTCACACCTTAATCACGCCATTAATTTTCTGTTGTACTGTGCGTGCAGTCGGTCTTTCAGCCGAGCTTTCCATCGAATGAGAACGAGGTGGCGTCGCTCGCTGGCGCGGAGGTGGACCATGCTGAAGAGTATGGTCGTCATGCGTCCGACCTCGGATTTCTCCAGACCTTGATCTCACCTCATAAAAAGGACCTCATAAAAAGACCAACCTGGTGTACGTATCGTCAGATTAAGCTCAACGCACTTTAATGTCATTTACCTCAGAATCGTTGTTTGTTAAATTTCTTGTCGGTTTCAATGTCATAATTTACACGTTCATAAAATTGATCCTCGTCTTATTCATTTCATTCTACAGATAACCTTTTGCTTGTCAATTAAACACACATGTCACGGCATTCGTTAGGCGGGCGCTGGTTATTGGATCGATGAATGGAGTAAAATACTGTAAGACTGATTCTTAACATATTTTATTCCCTTATTATACCTATTGAAACGGGTAATCAAAATATTCTGTAATTACTAATTTACGGTAGGTTATGTCCTCACAGTTCTCACACGCACGAATCAAGACACATCTTGGAAAAATCTATTAAAAATCTATTTGAGAAAAAAAAAAAAAAAAAAAAAAAAAAAAATCAAATCATAGTGCTTCCTTATTTAATGCCTATCATTGTGCATTGTCAATGTGCGCACTCAAGGAAACAACTATTGCATTTGTTTGTACCAGAGAATCAATAACTCTATCGCATGTTCTCTGCATGCCCGATGCTTATAAATTAATTTCTTCTACACCCGTGCCATTGTTGTCGAAATCTTATTGCGTGGTTTGGATGTTATCCATCCAACACGAAGAAGAATGATGTCGTACGCACGCAGAAATTGCAGTTAGGGTTTTCTTTCGCTGTCACGAATATTAGTAACTAATGGGAAGGGTATAGAAAATTAATTAACACTTGTCCTCATTGGAGCCGCTTCATTTAGAAACATGCTGACAATGTGAGTTTAATTCTTAACCTATATAGTCTACACTAACATTCATCATCATTAATTATTGTTTGTCCGAATTACTTTTAGTAACATGATTGTTCATTCGTTTAAATTTCATGCGCAACGTTATCGGTCAGTCAACCGTCTGTCCCCTCATCACCACTATATAAGACTTCACCCCATGCATATCGGCGTTACATCCTGAGAAAAGACCCTGTGAAGGTGATGCAGTCCAGCAAGTTTGAGAATCCAGCAAATTGGAGTTCACATAAGTGCATTTCAATGCGAGTGGAAGCGTAATTATTTCTGTGAAAGCAATGTACCTGCTCATTAGGATAATTTCTTCAGCTTTCTGCAATGTTTTGTTGTATTTAGAAAGTGAAAAAAATAATTTTATTGTGTCCAACGAATGCTTCTGTTTTCAGTTTGTTTGGCTAGCAATTTCTACGAAGAACTGTCTTTAACGACACGTATCTACACGCAGCGTGTTCCTGAAATCAGCAAATATTTTCGTGCTCTTTTCATGCTACATTATATGCTTCCATCGATCTTGTAAGCATTGACGTCATTTCAACATATTTTGTTCATTTAATGAATTTGGTTGAACCGTTCAAGATTACACGTACTTGCAATGGACGAAACATATAACAGCTGCTATATTTGCCCCATTTCCAGATAACACCGATTTGAAACACCTTTTGCATGTGTATCAATTGCAATGTGAGAGAAAATACGTTGCTCAGTTCCTCTTTCTATTGAAGACACGCGATCCCATTGTGAGAAATGCTATCATGCGCATGGGTTTATCACTTGCGCGATACTAATTCCACAAGAAAAATACAAGACTGAAATCCGCATCTGAGCCTCTCAAATGTCTTGGGTGATATGACTGTTTTAATAAAGAATCCTATATTCAGTGACGTCATATCTTGACAGGTCAAAAAATTTAATTAATGTGCACAATATTTTAGTTATATATGTGCGCGAGTGTTATGTGAGATGGTGAATAGCGGAGAGATGATTTGAATGAGGAAATGTCCAAAAGAAAACGAAATGTAAATGGAATAAGGTTCAGAATTTCCAGGCCGAAGAGGAAAGGTGAACGATCCAGAAAACGAAGGCACAGGTAAGTCACACATGGGGCACGAAAAAAAAAAAACACAAAAAAAAAACCGAAAAAAAAAACAAAAAAAACAAAAACAACATAGTTCCACACGTGATGCAAACATCAGAGAATATATAACACGCACATAAAATGCCAAATACGTCGGTAACAGTTGACTCAAAACAGTGCAGCCAGAATTTTAACAAGAGTTCTTAAACGTGACTACGCCACGCCTGTTTAGCGTCACCGCATAGCGTCCCAGTCGAGAAACGGATCCAGTTTAAAGTGCCGTGCAACATCACTTTGCACTTCAACAGCTCCGCAATATCGATAAGAAGTTTACGATCCCCCTTATCCACCACTTAGATCACTGTGATCGTCTGGCGATGCTTTCAAACTGAATTCGGCACATCGAAAAAAAAAAAAAAAAAAAAAAAAAAGAGAAGGTATTGGGCACGGTCGATAGTATGGGAAGGGACCACGATATGGACTTCACTTCCAAAATAATTAAGAGTGTCACAACAGACGCTTATTTTAAGAATCAATCGAAAACTTGCCTGTATGCGTTAATGCTACATCGCATAAAAATATATTTCATATTTCATGTTCTATGTTAATGTATATAGAAACCGCATAGAGACTTTATCCTATAGTTTTACATGTTGCGCTATATAAACGAATATTTTTTTTTTTTCGACCAGGAAGGGGACGGGCTCCTAGATGCCATGATTTTCTCACATAATTATGAAATGACACTGTGTAAACATGTGTTTTTTTCAGTCTTTTACATAATATTATTTATTTATGCAGGTAAGTTTCTTTTAAGTTAAGCACGGAAAAACTTTATCGTATAATTGCACATTTTGCGCTCTATAAATGAATAAATGATTATTACGAATACTTGTACTTACATGTATATCATTAAACTAAATCTGTACACTTGTTTGAGTGCACACATAACTCGTATTATCATAAATTGTAATAAACTAGGGTGACGCCACACGCTTATAATCTTACCAAAACTAGCATTCCGCGGCTTTTGTCAGCATAGAGCCTCCTGGTTCATATCATGTATGTTCTTTTTGCCAACCAGAATACTTTTATTTTTATTGGGGTGAGCAACAGCCCCTGAATCCTTCGCATGTGCTGAGTGCAATGCATTTTGATCTCTCGGGCAAATAAATCACAGTGTGAAAGTGTACTTAGCAAAATTAGCACAGAACTCACGTGTTGCTCAATGACAGCCATTTGTCCGTTCGCTTCGGAAAATTGCGGACCGTATAGCGTTTTCGAAATGATACATTCAATATCGAAGAAATTTCGCGCACTAATCACATAATATAATTTTTTGGGGGGTTTGTATACTCCTTGTCATTCAACATTTTGAGGCGATTTGAGCGATATATTGTGTGGTTGTTTTATGAACATTTAGTTTGCTGTCAGTGCAGCAAAGTTCGATTAGAAAATCGACAACTAGCAAGGCATGCATAATCTAAGCATTTTGCCGACCAACACGATGCTCAATGGCACAGCACATTGTACACTTAATCCCCGGTTTATTGGGTTTGGTGAGCAATCAAGCCATAATAATAATTCTGCCCTTGAGTATCTTTTTCTAAACGAAATCGAATATCAATCTCATTGTTACAAATAGGCTCTACTATTATATGCAGACTTATTCGATTGAATTATGAATTCAAGTAATTAACCATTTTGTTGTTATAGGCATAATACAAGTATGTTGAATGATTAATATACATGCAGTCTGGAATGAATCGTTCGTCCTCTGACTGAAGTGTACCTCATGCTCCCCGTCGTCACAATCGGCCACCCTTTCCAAACTTTCCACCTTTAAACATCGCCCCACGTCGCAATAGGATCTCTGAGGGAAGGATCACAAGACCTCATCCGATCTTTACCGTTGACTAAACATTCATAGCCACAATTCTCTTGGTAGGTAATGTAGATCATTAATATACTGATGTGAATATTCTAAGGGCCTCCTGAATGAGCGACTATGTTTTTAAATGGGCCTACGGTGAATGCAACAACCGTTAATTGACAGGCGACTTGCATGGTTTTCCGGGAAAATCAGTTTGGATTTCACTTCTTCTTCTCGCTTGGGGATATGACACGATAACACGATTGACACGATTAAAATCTTCAGCAATCAGCCTGACATGTTGTACTCATTTTGACAAATGATAGTCGATGTTGCTAATGGATTTGAGGGGGGGGGGATTTCATTGTATTTGCCAGCGAGAATCAAGATTTAACGCGGCAGGTTCTCTGAATCTGAGAAGAGGTGTCCAGAATTCAGATACGGATCGGTCAAGGAGCACGACGCAGACTGCACCAAATACGGCATCACGTGACAGCAACAGCCAGTTTACAATCTGTATAGGCCTCGTTTACAGAGTCTGGTGCTCAATGTAGACGATGTTTCTCCCTTTCTCTAAAGATTTACTATGTATTTATTATTTATTCAAGAGAATACGTGCCATTTTTCGCAAGCAAAATTTTGTTTGATTACGGCTCAGTCCGCGTTGAAATAAAATGTTCAACTTGGCTTGGAAACTCGGCTCGTGATCAAAAGTTAAAATAATTGCCATTCGCTGCAGATGTTGGTGACCATAAGAATTGTTTCGACCTCTCGTGACCTCGAAACCTCCAGCACCGAAATGGACTGAAGAAGGAACCTGGGATGAAGTGGTTTTCTCCAATTATACAATATTGGCGACTGACTTCGAAATCCAGCGGCCGTCGTCAAAATTCCCCGAGGCAAAGCCCCATAGAGTACAATTGCCATATATTTCTGCATGGACATAGTTGAACCCGTGCCTGGCGAAGAGGGCTCAATTTGAATAATATGAGGCCGATTCATTATCATTGACTTCGTGCTATTGAGCCCGTGACTTGAAACCAATGAAACACTCAACGGATGATGCATGGTCCTGACCTTTCATCATCGACTCACTTCAACAATTCGTGTGATCTCCGGTCCTTAATAATAAAATGGAATGAACATACTATAGGTGGATTTGAACTTGAGGTACTTGTAACAAATACACGATATGAATATTAAGTGGGGCTGATCGGTGAAGTGAAGGTGATTGCAGGTAGAAAATCGGTTGATTTGTGAAGTTATGACCATTTCTGTGGCTCTGATGGACTGCAACTGAGTGTGGTACTTAGGAATTATCCACACTTTCAATGAATCGCCGAGACAATGCATCTAATTTACATCAAAGACTCCAAATATCAGTAATTGTCTCTCCCCCAATTAGCAGTTTGTCCCCCTCCCCCGAGAAGAGAGCGTCTTCCAATCGTCACTTCATCAGTGAATCCAATAAAACATAATAATTCAATGTCTCAGGTAGAAAGCAAGATGCGGAAGGTAATTTGCATTTAATCTTTAATTTGCATCTCACGATGAAGAAATATGAATTGAGTGAAGGGGGAAGCTTAGGTATGTATAATGCATGCCGATCAGATAAGTATATACAAAACAATGTACACGCATATTTGTTTATCGTGCCGGCTTATAGCAAGGGCGTTATGTCTGGGCCCATATATACTACACCGTCGTGATAATAGATCACAGCATGAAGAAATAAGTCCGTTTATGTCAAAATGAGTTTTTCTTAGACATACACAAATAGTAAGCAGAGACAGCGAGTTAAAATTGCCACCCTGGGTAAGAGAAACACGTGTGATGGTCGTGACCTTCGTGGAAAATGGGAAGATATTGGTGAACGAGAGTGGAGATAAAGATCACTCGACTACAACACGTGGTCAGCATCAGTTGAAATAGACGGTCGACGCCAAATTACTTTAAACAAATCAACAAGTCCCTTGACAACAAGTCTCCCACGAGGAAGGGACATCAAGGTCTTGGTCTCCCAACTGTTTACGTGCTGCGCATATATGTCTCCAATAGAAGAGAAACTTATGGTTTACTTGAAATCTCTGTTCCTCAATTTGGAAACGGTTGTTGTTAAAAAATGAATACGAAAAGGAATTGAGATAATTGAAAGAGATTTTTCTTCAGTCAAAAGTTTACAGATTGGTTCATATTGCTGTCGCCTTTCTCACATCACAATATACTAGCAGTTGATGCATCTTCCTGAGAGAGAACCTTTGAAAAAACGCCACTTCCCTTATCTTATAAAATCTCTGCTCAAGCAATCAACTTGATGTTCCTGTGTATTGTATAATAGAAAGACACAAAGGATGAGCGCGCTTCGTCAGCCTTTTAGCCAGTGACTAAGTACAACGATGCAAGGAGATACGTGTGCCAAACCGAGGGAGACAATCAAGGATATGGAAGATGCGACCCCCACCCCACCTCCAACTCTCACGTTAGGGGCGGCAGATGAGAACACTGCGATTAGGCTTCGATTTCAGGTTTCGAACAAAACATGCTTTCATTTTTTTTTGACAAGGTACGTTTATAATGAGAGATCTAATGGTCTATTATTAAATCATAATTGACAGGCTTCAAGAAATATCGAGTGGCATATTAGTACAACAGGGATCTATACCCATGGCATCGATCATTGTAGCACGAACACAGTTCTCGAGGGTGCGTTAATCTGATCTTTGAGAGTGATCAAAGGAGATCCACGAAGGGATTAATACGATACGTAATCCCGGTTTAATCTTCCCTGTGTCTTGCTAATCAACACTTGAACGATTTTAAATATCTAAGTAAGCGGCAATAGATGGTGCTTAACAAGGGCAATTACATGTTGATCAGGGCCGTATAGGCCTAATTATGAGGGTTAACAATTTTACACATAACATACAGACCAATTTTAAAGGGCACTCTTGGGAGCTGAAAAATTGGCTGCGTATTACAACAAAAGGATTTCTCGTAATTAACCTTAATACGCTGGTTAGCGTCTAATGTACAAATAAAAAGGGAACCGGGAAAATAATGGAAACATATTACCGAGTGCAAGGTAAGGTCACTGAGACCCCAGCGACGACCTGGCAGTGATATACACGTCCTTTTTGTTGAGGGTAATTAATTTACGCCTCCTTTTCACCACGGTGACTCAATTTGGACGATTTGAAGGTAAGCAAGGGACTGACAGGAAGTGACGTCACCATACACACGGAAGCACGCTTATCTTTGCTTCCCAGAATGCTTATAAAGTAATGATGGCAACCCGCCAAGAAAGGTGCATAATATGAAGTTTGTACCCGTCGAATATAACGAGTAGGTCAAACTTCACGTCGAGTATCTCAATTTGAAGAAATATATCATGAAAACTTTTTTTTTTTTTTTGCTCCATATAAGCATTGTATATACACCTGTGTTGACCAGTCTCAATACTCCTTTTCAATTGTGTTGCTTTGTAATGAAAATAAAGCAGTCAGCTGTCATTGTGAATGCTAAGATAATACTAGTAATGAAAGAGTCATTTGGAAAGTGAGATTTTCTTAGGGAGCCGTCAGTTATGCTCAGATGATTGTCCGATTGATTCTGGAGCCGAATTACGATATAGTTAGCAGCCACAAAGCACCGGGTCAGAGTACACGGAGTGATTCAGAGCGATCTACTGCCCTGACCGCGTGGGAGGCAGGGGGCTTGCCCCGCTGAAAGAGTGATCAAAGACGCATTCTCTGAAATGCATCTGCTGATGATCCGCTGTTTTGTCTGCCTTGTTTTCCTTGGGGATGTTTGTAATTATGACTCCACTGCAGACACAGCACTGAATAAACCTCTTTTCTTCAGAATAACCTTGTGACGTAGGCAATCCTTATTGTCGATGGATACCGACATACCGTCACAGACAGGACAACAAATATTTGGTGAATACGTGTATAATAAGTACATATCATGTACAGGTACATGTGTAGAATGATATGTAATACTGACAGTAAAAAATATCAATAGAGGGTTCGATGGTAAGAGCTCATGGTGCGGCATTTGGATGCCAGCCACTACATTATTGGACAGCATATAACAAGAGAAATATTGCACTGCACTTCCATTGTTACCAAGGACAACATAAGACTGGAAAATGTGTGAGGTCTTGATGTATGATGAGGATTGCTCCGAGCAAGGCCACTTTAATTCTACGTTGAACACATGATCCAGGAAAGAAGGAGCGATCCATGCCAACAAATGCATGCGATTTTCTGTCATTCAATAGAAATTATGTTTGATTTGAAATATCTTTTAGATCAATTCGAAGTAATTTGAATAATTTGAAAGATCTTTTCTTCACCGGCATCACGCTTATTATAAAGTAAGTCACACCCCTAATGTTGCCCCAGCCTTAATTAATTCTCGATGGCGGATTTGCCTTCTGGACGATGTCTACGTCAGTTGACGACCTCCGCGATCACATCCACGCACGATGGTGAAAATTGGTGAATATATATAATATTTACGCTGAACGCCAAATGTAGAGCAACAAGACATATTTAATGGAGCTTGGTGAATTGTGGCATTTATTGGTATATTGTATATATCAATAAATAAGGATGCGCTCTGAGCATTATTAGATGACAATTAAATTGATGTGGTGCGCACACATTCCAAATACTAAATAAATAATGAATTACCACTATTTGATGATCGTTTTGTTCTGGGGCTCATAGTTAGTGTTCTCGAGGTTTTGCTGCTTGTTAATTTCCACCATTGTAATATTTTTTTCATATGGATGCCACGACTGAACAATAAACTGCATGGAACATAGAATTGCATGGAAGGTAAATGTCGATGCAGAAGGCCAAAGGTCAATACCCAAAGACAGGATTGCACTATAATATCTGCATCTGGTATCCTCGGATGTCTTCTCGATCCTCGGATGCCAGCGAAATTGACTCAAATGGACGTTTATAAACCCACAGTAAACATAACGACGTCTAAAAATGTTTCAATATTCTTCGTCCACAGTCCCAGTAAAGGGTCAGACGCAATATTTACCTCAATGACACATCGGTATTGGACTCCAGGTTCCCAGAGAAGAGTAGCATGCTCAATCCCCTCAATACCCCAGGGTGCCTCGAAACTCTTTTCACTAATGATGAACAACTGACAAGGACACATTTGTGAGTCATGATCTCTCAATTGAGAAAATCTTCAAATGTCGAATGACCAACAGAACAAGAGGCCCGAAGTGTTTGCTTGAAAAGTGCGTTATGATATCGCCATCACAACACACTTTTTAAGGGCGTCTACCGTATACCTACTCAAATTCTGCAAAAGTACAGTGCCACTTCCTTGGCTTGCTACTTCCGGTAGTCTCAGCACCGTTGACACTGGCCAATAGGAATAGCCCATCTATAGAGTCCATATCATTGCGCATGTCGAGTTTAAATTCGCCACAATCCAGCCCTGGACTCCTTTTAACTATTCTTACAATTTATATATATGAGCGTCCAAGGCAAAACCGGTCACAAGTCGTAAATTGCGAAAGCGAGCTATGAGCGAAAAACACCATGTGGGGTGATTATAAGTGGTTTTCAGGTTTTGGGCTCAGAGCCTTCATAAATCATCCATGCACCATGTCCCGAAGTATTAGGCATGAATTAACATCCTAAGTGACTCAAATAAGATATTTTCCAACAGCACCCTCGAGGCATTATAGAAAAAAGTCCGAAACAATGGCCGATTATCACGGTTTTCGACCCCCCGGATCGCCAGTAGTTTTTCGGCGAAACCCGCCATATTTTATATCAACGAGAAGATCTGCAAGGAAACTCTCTTATAATGCAGTCCGACGTCACGTATTAAATAAAATGAAAGAAGCAGAAAGTTTAAAATAGAACCACTATGTCATGACTATGATGTGTAGTTTGACCTAAAATATATGTAAATGAACCAGCTCGCTCACTGATTGGTTGAGCCCGGGGTCGTGAACCCATGACTCGACCCATATCTGTCATGATGGACGTCAAAATAGCGCGACTTTTAAGCTCTTCAGCTAGTGATCGTTAAAAAGCTTTTGCTTTAATCATTGATGGACGAATACTGGATTAATGAAGATGACGACAAGGAACCGGACTCGGACGATGATTGTGACTGTGATTTGGAACTTCCAAGGCCCCCGGCGGTGACAACACTCGGGTTGTTGTCACAAGCCACAAGGAGTTAAAATCAAAACATGGATGATTGAAGGGACTGTCAGCACGGGTCAATGTGACACACTGAAGATAGGAATCGCCTTCTGTGCAGATGGATCGAACTGATTGCTACGAATGCAAGCCCAGCAATTCAGGTAAGCCTCTGTTACAGTGTAATTTCCCTCAAATACATGTTGTCAGTGGCTGGTCTCCTGTATCGTGTCCGGCGTCAGCTGTCACGGGCTAATGGACGATCAGCCATTAGCGCCGGCGATTAATCGCCTCAATCTGAAGTTTCGGTATGAAACCAAGCCTCCTCCAGTGCATCGCGGCAGATCTGGAAGTAGCCACAGCGAAAACATCTCTTGCGTTTTAACCTCTCAATCTCTAAATCCCAAGTAAAATTACATAAAAGTAACATCTTCGTTACAATGTGTACTTAAACTGAAGAAATCTGAAGGGCTCATGTTTTGATATAAGTCATGAATGATGAAGATGAACTTAATGCATTCACTGTGTTGTATGCTACAACATAAAATATTTTCATTATTATTACTACTATTAAAAGGCCTATTATATTAATTATTATTATGGTAATGAATTAATGATTATTATAATTATTACTCGAGCAACACATAATTATGAATATACATATTACTAAATTATGAATATAAATAATAATAAATTAATAATAATACTAATATTATTATTATCATTATTAATTGTAGTAGTAATGATAGTATTTATGACAGGCGCTAGTGGCAATCAACCCAAGTTTATTTATGGGTGTGTGTTGAGTGTGCTGTTGGCCGTACCAGTGACGAGGATAAGGGACGCCTCCACCCCTACCCCCTAATTAAGCCATCTTTAAAGAGGACGAATAGAGCTTCTAGAAATTCTTATACTAATAATAAAATTCAATTGTTTTTTGCATATTCACTACATTATGCTCTCTTTTTTTTCAGTTCCGATGCAAGGCCTGATAATGACACGCCTCCTCCTCCTCCTCCACCACCTCCTCCTCCTCCTCTTCCTCCACCTCCACCTTCACCTCAGGAGAATCAAATTTAATTGTTCTTACTGTAGCTTGAATATCAAATAAATTATTCAGTTTGGATTCTGTGATTTTTCATGTTTTTTTTTTTCGTTTATTAAAATTATTGTAATACATTGTAACTTTTTTATCAAAGCTTAATCTTGATGAAACTTGTCTGTAATAGTCACCAAGATAAGGAGAACAGGCATGTCAAATTTCATCATGATATGATACTTGTGGTCTGAAATATGCCTAAATGAATATTAGTAATATTAAAAAGGGATGGGGAACTGAATTTTAAGTGATGTTCTATTGACTCATAGCACCAATTGATAGCATTCCGTGCCAAGAACACCCTGCCTGGATGCAAGCGTAAGGAAATAATCCATTCCGAATATCGGGGTTAGCATTGGGTCTATGGGAGAATGACTTCCATTACGAAGTATAGGAGGCAAACGTCAGCTGAAGGCTTGCCGTGATTGGTCCCGTTCCCCTCGTGAAGCTATCGATTTCAACCAATCAGAGCAGATCATCTTTGCCATAAAAGGACATCTCTGTTGTTTACGAAACGAAAGCGCATGCGTGGTGCACTCTGGCTGACCTTTTTACTGTTTCAGGATGAGAAACATGGTAGGTGTCCTAGAAAATCGCTTGTTAAAATAAGAAAAATAGCGAAAAAAAAATAAAAAAAATTTCGCGCCTGACTGGTGGCAAAATGATTATTCTATCTATTTCCGAAAAGAAATAAAAAAATATCCAGGGGTTTAGTCGCAGGACACGCTGATATGACGAGGCCCATTGTAAAAGATGGGCAACTCGGTGTTTCATCACAGCTCCTGACGTCACGCCTAATTAGCAATATATCTCCCGCGAAATCGTTAGCGATGATATTCCTTGTGTGGACCAGGCATAGGAATCATTTTTGGTGCATCAAATAACGACTCAAAGTCCATTTTTAACCAGTTCTCCCTCCCTTTAATTTAGACTTTCAATCACGAATTTCTCAAAATGGCGGTTTTTGAAGTTTCGGACTTTAAAACGCTGTAACTTCGCAACCCCTTGAGATATCTACATGATTTTTGCACCAAAATACTCAGGAAAATGTCAGCTGTCCGATGGTACCTCTAACTCAAAAAATTTATCATGACCCATGTGACCTGTTTTGCCGTGGACCTTCACATATGTTATTTCCGCGATTGATTAAGTTACCGGTATTTTTATTGCGTTGCATTTCTTCAGCTGTTCAGTAAATATTTGGTGCATTAACAGAGTGGATTGGAGTTGAGAACTCAGATGAGATGTTGTTATAATGCATATGCTAAGCCACTGAATATTCAAAGGTGCCACCTGGCAACACCCACTGACATCGGAATGTTGGTCTGTGCGATTACAAGCACATGCACAGGTAATGACTATTTCTGTGAGAGATATGTTCATGAGTTTACTTGGCATATATGTATCGTAAAACAAAGTGTATCTTCATTATACACCTATATGGATTGTTATTCTGGAAGAATGGTCAATAAAAAGTATTCAACTTGGATCCAATTCATTGCTCATTAACCTTGCTACTTGATTCCCCCTGGGTAAACAGCACGCCATCCAGCTCGAAGTTTTTCTTGGAGATCTCGCCGAATCTCGAGGTACGCGGAATCCTCAGCGACATTGTGGTTTTCATCTGGGTCGCTGGTCAGGTCATACAGCTCGATGGAGTAGTTGACGTTCCATCTCGGTTCGTTCGTTGTTGGTATGAACTTCTTCCATTCTGTGTACCTGTATTGTTGAGTAGTCATGCTGTATCCCATGACACCTTTTTTGGTGGACCTTCTTGTCCGCGGATACTGAGAAAACGCAATGTCTTTCCAGGGAACACTGGCGTTGTTTGTGATGAGAGGCATCAGACTGCTTCCTTCCACACATAATGGGATGTCTGTTGAATCATCCGGACACACCTCCAGGCCGCCCAGACCAGCAGCCTCCACGAGGGTGGGGAACAGATCCACAAACTCGACCATTTCGTTGGAGATGATGCTGTCATCCGTCAAACCAGGAACACTGACCATGAAGGGAGCTCGCGTCGCCAGACCAAAGTTACTATGCTTCGCCCAAGCGCCATGTTCTCCTAACAAGTATCCATGGTCCCCAATCAGTGCAATGATGGTGTCGTCATTAAGACCTTGTTCGGACACAGCCTGAAGCACTCGCCCTATCTGCATATCCGTGAAAGACACACAGCTGAAGTAGGCACGCCTCAGCTGCTTTACGAGGTCATCAGGCAGTGTATCATTCATGAGGCCAGTAGCTCCCTTGATGTCCTGATACTTGCGGAGCTCAGCCCAACGACTCCAAGCATATCTCGATGGCATGTTACTTGGTACGTATGGGTTGTTGGGTAGATTGATGCTAGTCTTGGGATAAAGATCGAACATTTCCTCCGGGAAGATGAATGGCAGATGCGGCTTTGTAAATCCAACTGCCAGCATAAACGGTTTGGCGTTGTTCTTAGAAGCCAATCTGTTGATTGTCTCAACAGCTGCAGTGGCGATGGTTTCATCTGGAAGTGGGTATTTCAAACGCTTGGTTGCACTTGCAGCTTTCCAGCTGACCTTTGATTTCCACTTGTCTTTATTCATTGTCTTGAAGTACGGCTCAGTCCAAGAGATTTCATCGATGTCCTCGCTGTTCTTGGCGTTATGGAAAACTTTTCCGAAGCCTGCTGTGGCGTATCCCTTTTGCTTGAAGTATTGGGGCAGGGAGGTGAAGTTTCCACCCAGGTGTCGAAAGTTCTCAGCCACCCGGTAGGTCTTGGTGGTATCTGGTCGGCGTCCAGTCAGAAAGGACGCTCGGCTTGGGGAACAAACCGCTTGCTGCACATGCGCTCTCTTCGCCACGAAAGACCTCGCAGCCAAAGCATCCATGTTTGGCGTCTTGATACCGCTGAAGTACTGGTTGCTCTCATCTTGATAGACGCCAATCTCTGGTCGGAGGTCATCCACGATGATCAGCAGGACGTTCTTTCTGGCGCTGCACAACTGACTACACAACCCGAACGGGATGAGCAGCAGAAGGTTGGCTCTCATAATTATACACCGATGGGTATTGAGTGAGCACGATGCTTGACCGCTCCTTATAGAGAGAAAAACATATGCTGTTATCGTCGATCTATATTGATTATTAAACATTGATAAAAAACTGGAAAGCATTGATTGGATTATATAATTATGCCTCAAACACCTTTACATGTTAATTTGCATGTATGTGCCAGGTTTTATTGAAATTAATGAATCTAAATGAGATCTAACGGTCTCGTAAAAAGGTGTCACGCAAACCTGTTATTGTATTATTGCGTTTTGGTAAAGTTTTACGTAATATCACGATTCGGGTTCAATCTCTTAGTTTCCCGAAAGAGCACCACCACTAAGTGCTATTGTGATATTTAGAAGTATCATGTTAGGAATAAGGATATTATCAAATCCTTTAAATAGAGTTGGAAAATTATCCATATATATGCCTAAATATTTCGATATAAAACAATATTTTCCTAGCACAACTCCCATTGTATTAATAGTAATAATATACAATAGTAGACAGTACGTTACAATAGTACACACATATAAATTTCGAGATACTCAGATAGACTAATAGTAATTGCAGACACTGCTAAATTTTTCTAGTCACAAAATTTTGCAGCTAAGCATTGCATTTGCATATGAGACAATGATATACTATTGCGGTAGTTCATGTATCTGTACTGTGAAAGAGTTGACTGGCAAGAAATCGCTGATGAAAATTTCACGATCACAAATAAAAATGATTTTTATAAAAAAATTCAGCCATGAAAGTCTGGTATACATATGTTGCTTTGTACTTAGGTCAGATAAATAAATGATTAATAGCATAATGCTAGAGATGTTTGTCTTACATATATTTCATGCCAACACGGAATTTTAGCGATAAACGATGATCGCTAAATTTTCTCGGTTGTACGGTACGCTCAGACAAGTTTAAGCTATTACTGTGAATGAATGATGTTTTTCATATTCAGAAAAT
>KB310915.1:475432-495620 GCA_000328365.1 Capitella teleta
TCACTCGATTTCACAGGACGTCACTCGGAATTCCCAAAATGGCTCATAAGGCGAGGCGAGTGAAAATGAATTCACAGTATTTACTGAATACGACCTGTTGACTAAATGTTACTACAAATAACAGCCAATGAGATACCACCTGTCATCGGTGTGTGCCTGTGTCATTATATTTATGACCAGAGAACCAGTAAACATTGTGGCTGCTGAATGAGTGCGTTATGATCACAGAGTGCGCTATACTTGTGGCATCTATAGTGGAGGTACTTGCCCAAGGATGTTAATATCACTCAAAGCAGTTTTGGTGCACACGCACCCCGGCCCTCGAGCGTCGTTCGGAATTCAAA
The DNA here is from genome assembly GCA_000328365.1 of Capitella teleta. Taxonomy (NCBI): domain Eukaryota; kingdom Metazoa; phylum Annelida; class Polychaeta; family Capitellidae; genus Capitella; species Capitella teleta. The sequence continues at coordinate 475,777 of KB310915.1, forward strand.
TGATGTCACACCCCACGGTTCGGTGTTGTAGCAACGAGAGCGTGAAACGGACCCATTGTCGCTCTTTTGGCTGTGTGAACGTGGTGAAAAGTCTGTTGTTCGAGATTGTGGCAACTGATGAAGTGCACATATGAATCATATTTTTTCACAGTTGTAAAGGTCGTTGAAGCGCAGGTGTTATCCAGCTGAACTGCCTCTCGATCACGACACGTCAGTGACTCAGTCACAGACTGACAGGGTCACGCTGCCATATATACTATCATATAGTCATCATCGTGATAGTGACTGAGAGAGTATATAATAGGCTCTACTGAGTAGACAGCAGTCAGTGCAGTGTGAGTGTCACGGTCAAATTTTACTCACTCTCAGTAAGTGACAGTCGTTATCATACAATTAGGCATACTTGCTTATGGTTGCTGACTCAGTCAGTCATGGCCTGTTGATACTGTATACGTTGCATGACCGACTTACTAGATGTCTGTATATTTCATGACCTACTCACCTGCTCACCGTGACTTGCCTAGTGGATGACTGTTTATAATCATATAGTACTGTTAGTCTTATGCGTATAATTGAATTATCATATGGAATATGGTCTACGTACATAAATAAGACGTTCAGCGCTTACCCATGAAATCTGTTACTAGTTCAATATCACAGACAGCGACTCAGCCACATAATTGAACTTCATTTCTTGTTTTCTCGTTCATATTCCATATTAATTAAGGAATTTGTGATTAAGTCTAATGATCGGGCGAGACCAATGACGTTTCGGTGTAGTATGTCAGCGGCATGAGCATATACTTTATTCTCATTAAGAAGTGCCTATAAGTTCCAAATACACGTATTAATAAGAAGTGCAATAAATTTCAAATACACGTACAATCAAAGTGTGTTATTTCAACCTTATAGACTCTTTCAATGGCGTTTGTCTCAATTGACGTCATCACTGTGTATGCTCAAATAAAACTTCGTACAATAAGTGTCTTCAAAATGCGCGCTTTCTTGACAACGCCTTAAACAGACATGGGTATTTATTTTTTTTTTCCAGTTTATGCACGAACTAGGTCTCCGATTGTGTTCATACCAATTGAATCGAGTCAGGCATAAATTCAGCCTAATTTTTAATCAGGTATACACGTTTTTATAGAGATTACCGTCGAAATGAATTAAATCTCTCGTAGCATGAAATTCCATAACACACTCATAAAACACTACAGACGTTATGCTTTTTCATTCGTCCTTTTCTGTTTTCGTATAAACCATCCGGTTTGGCATATATTTTTTTTTTTTTTTTTTTTTTCAAAAAGATGGTTATTTATATTCGGGTAATTGGGAATTTTTGCGCTCTGGGGTGGCTTAAAAATAACAATTTTTATGATAAATCGATGGGAGCTATAGTTGAGCAACCTGATCTAGCGATCAGCATCACGTGATCACTGATCAATGTAACTTCATATAGCCATACTCTGTGGGGATATAGCAATAGGAATCTTGGAGCGAGATTATATGGTCAATATACAGTGATTGTCAGTCATTGGAGTCACAAGAGTGGTTAAGAGTCAAACATGACATGAGAACCCATGTGACTGTGTCGCTAGCAGGTCCCCTGCCTATTGTGTACCTCTCAAAGTCATGATGATTTTTTGACTGTCCGAGTGACTGATATATCCTTTTATAATTTATATGCTCTCACCTGCTTACATCCAATGATCCATCATGGTCTCACAAAAATAGTTGATTATTTAATAGATTTAGATATACCTGCATAAGATATATAGCTATCTAATTAGGGTTGATCGAGGTATCTGCGTGCAGTACGACTACATGTACAGCTGTGAATCATGTATACGAGCTGTTTTTGTGGCAAGATTAATTAATGTTACACCAGTTGTGATTAAAACATATGTGTTGATACTGTTGATACTGAGAATCATCAGCTAGAAACCATTCCCTCATCTGCGCGAAGCCATGAATGATAAAACGTACGTGCCTATCGGCGGCTAAAATAAAGGATCGAGTCACGAGTGGTAATATATATTCTTTGTATATACCAGTTAAACCACAAAAAAATTAAGTTATTTATTAGATACATCAGAAGCATAAAATTTTACTTCCATCGAAATGAAGTGCGTTATGACATAGACTATAGATATAGCGTAGAATAATATTTAATTATTAAGCAAAAACTGTACATCTTATTTCTTGAAATTACTCCTTAATTTACGTCAATGGAAATGGAGCGTTCTGAAGTATTACACGTATAATGTAGGCCTATTATTGAATTTTATTTTCTCAAATGTATACCAGTAATAACAGAACATTTTTGACTTTCTTGATACATGCCTGTTGTACGAGATTTGCTGTGCAGTTTTATTGCTTTTACATACTACACCAGGTTTTCTTCAGCTAAGTACGTGTACTCATTAGATTCCTAATGAAATATTTCCAATGGGAATTATATAAATCACTATGCTGACAGATATTCAGATATACATGCATGCTGTTCCATTCAAGATTGCAAAATTTGTGAACCAAAAATGGAAACTTTCTGAAGACCCTTGAAATCACTAATTATATATTTTTAAAAAAAAAAAAAAAAAAAAAAANCGATAATTAAATTTCAGACTAATGTTAACCATGTACGGCTCATCTTTTGTGATAAAACATGGCTTAATTAATCGCCGTTTCCAATGAGTCTCAGTGCCTGGCTGAATGATCTTTGATTTTATTAATGCAAGAGCTTTCATTGGTTCCCTGGTCACACACCGATGACAGGTGGTAGCTCATTGGCTGCTATTTATAGTGACATTTAGTCCCAAAAGAGTTTCCCTCGTTTGCTGATCAGCAATGTGATTTTGCGAACGAGAGCGTCCCTTTGCAGTGGGAGGGTGTATGTCGAAATAAAGTTTAAATACATGTAATAATAAGATGATGCCCGGATTTAAAACACAATTATTTCTCCTAAATTATTAAAATTTTCGTTTATTTGTAATGTATGGTCAATAAAGGCCAAAAGTTATAATGCATTAAGCATGAATATTCATGGTTAATATGTGAAAGTTACACCATTCTGGGCTTATATAGCTGTAGGCAATCTCGGTATAAGGGAATGTTTGGTTGTTCAGAGAAGGTGACGTACTGAATACTGGCTTGATCTAATATTTAATTTCTGTACATGTATAAGACTGTCGGCTGTGTTTCTATGGATTTTCGGTGCTGGATAACCAGTGATGTCTACAGTGGAATTTCGTGGGTATAGCATTCTGTTGATTCAACGAATGACGCAGAACATATTCTCAGTTCTCCTCAACCAACTGTACACCATTATAAATATATAAATAGTAAGGCTCATCATTTAATCAAACTTTAAAATTTCCCAGGAAGCTAAATTTTGAGGCTTTGAGTACAGACTCTGGACTTACCAGTTTCAGACCCTCTTTTTATGAGGGCGACATGAACATCATAACGGCAGCCGTGATATAGAAACGGAAATGCTTCGATGATTTACTCAGTGTGGCGAATTAGAAATATAACGACACAGCGCATTGCTTGATTTATTCTTCGGGATAACAAACCATGCCCACTGATCGTCTTCACATAGTGCGACAGTCACCCACCTGCTCACGCCACTTCACAACAAAACACCAATCAAAGTGGATGATTATAACGTTTATTTTATTGCAACTAAGGTTGTACTAGAAACACTCAAAGTAACACAAGAGAAGAACAAAAATGATGAAAAATAATGGCGACATCTCTGCATTTATTATCACACTGCCTTCTGCTGGGAGAATGAAGTATCTGACTCTCAAGGCTTCTATCTCCTGCCACCCAGGCTCTTCAATGTCATCAACTGGTGCATGTATCTTAGGAGATCCTGCGATAGATTGTCGTGTTGTCGCTTCGCTTTCGATTGACAAGAACTGTCATGGCTACATTTATCTGAGATGAACATGAAATTAGAGGATGTATGAACACTTAGCTGTTGAGCTAACCCTCATTGCAGCAGATCTGCTCAGCGACGCATCTTCCTCCGTCATTTCTGCCACATGCTGCTCCATCGACGCGACAGGGAATCGGACTATCGTTCTCCTCCCCGCACATCTTCGCCTCTTGCGTCCCCATGAAGCAACCAATATCTTGACCGCAGCAGGTATTCGGACCAACACATTGCCCGAGGCCGTTTGGACCACAAGCCATGCACTAAAAAGAATTGAAGACTATGTTAACAGTCCTACAATATAATCCCAATTCCAAGTGTCAGGCATAAGATGAATCATTGACCTTCTCCTGAATATTTAAAGCCGTTGATGACAACCTCTTTGAGGTTGAATACTACAGCAATGTCGTTACAATAAAGATCCTTGTGCAGATTATTTTCCATTCAGAAGAACTAGTGTCCCGTGAACTCGAATATTGCCATGTTGGTTGAACAGTGAATGGAGCCACATGCCTCTGGCTGCGGCGATGACTGCTGGAGATTGCCCACACGTGGCACGTCCAGAGGTGAGCTCTCTTGTCTGTCAAGGTGGCGTTCTCTTTCATTGCTGTGCTGCTGCGGGCTTTCCTCAAAAGGACGAGTCCTTCTAACCACCCATCTACTATGTGTAGACAAAGCCGAACTTTAAATGTGGAACTTTTTGAATGTTGTTGTTCTTATCCTGCACGTAATATTATTGCTTGTACTCAATATATAAGGGTTGTTGGAAAAGTTCTCAGCCTCTCATAGAACGTGCTATACTAGAGACGTGGAATTTGGAGGTTAGATTAAGCAACCATTTGCAAGATCATGCGTAGCTTTCATTTTATCTCTCTGACATAATTAGTTTTCGATTGAGCGTTCTTCTACCGATATCACTGTCAAAGCCCCATTACATGTTCCAAACGTTTGATTTGTGGGCCTCTAATAACACTTTTTTTTGCAACATCTAATCGTTGATTTTAATTAAGTACATTGCTTGTCTGTTGGCTTTGCTGTGGTTAAATAGAAGGAACAACAATTTATGTCAATACTGGTGCTCTCTTCTGAGCCTCATCTGACCCTTTTATAATAATTTCATCGAAATATTACAGATATATTTATTTTTCATGGCTTCGATGCGTCAATGAGAAATATATCGGAGGTATCAGTTGATGATTAATAGTCTAAAATCGATTTAAAATTGGCGCGTAAATCAAGAGTCCCCGCATTTTGACGAAATGCCAAACCCTGTTCACTGAAAATGGCGCTAGAGGTGATCACGTGATCACTGGGAAGTGATCACGTAATCACCTCTCGCGCCATCACCTTTTCATCTGAAAAACTAACCTATTTTCAAGTTAAATTTCAAATTTCTGTGATAACGCGCTCTAGGTTAGGCCGAGAACTTTTCGAACAACCCTCGTCTATCCTTCAGGTAACGGTAAACGCTCTTCTAGTTCTGGTTCCAGTTCTGTTTCATCTTAAACATGAAACAAATATTAAAAACATTTTTTGTTTAATTAAAAGCAGAAGTGCGTTATATTATATTATATTACTGTATAAGAGAATGTGCATTACAATAAGGGCTTGCCATTTTGACCAGTATTGAAAAATCAGTAGATTGACGGGGGTATATGCGGGTATTAAACTATTTAAGCCATTTAACATCTACAACTATCGACATTAAATCAGGACAAAGACCCTCTGATTTGATATTTAAAGATGTCAATCCCAAATACAGAAGGTCTTCACAGAGCAACACGTGATTATTGAATTCTACCAAATATACATTCATTAGTTTGAGTATATTTTAGACCGTTAAACAGAGCAAACTATAATATAATTATAACCCACAACTGTCACTTACCAACTCCACTCCTTGATCCGATAAATAGTACACAAAAGGAAATTATAAAGTTTTGTACCCAAGCTTCTGACCAAAGAGCAGCTCTTATTTATCTATTTACAGTGACATACTTACTTCTTTCTGAGCTGAGATTCGAGAGGGGACCGAACTTCTCTTGCCTCCAATTGGACAGTTTCTGATGAAGCAGCCGGATGTCGTCTCTATGCAGCAAGATATGCAGGCGAATAACAACAGCAATCGACCGCAGAGCACCACGCTGTTCACGGCATCGGAAGAATGACGCATCTACAAGAAAACCGTGCACCATAACTACACAATTCAACCCTTTGAATCATTGTATATAATGTATATATACGTTTGGTCCTTCACGGACATGGTGGGTTGTCCGAAAGGTAGCATGGAGGCGCATCTGTGACTCTTGAGACATCCGTAGAATGAACATTTTGCGAACTTAAAATTTCTTTACGATGCTGGTAACAGACGGCACTGTATGGTAAGACAGCGGTCATATAACAGAGGGAGAATTGTATGCCGTTCAATGCTAATAGACTATGCGTTGACTTCCTCTTACACTCACATCAGAAAAGCAGATTTCCTGATTGCATAACCGCCTTATTCAATTTCACCGATGACACAAGATCGAAGGGCAACGCCACAGAGTAGACAGGCACGTATTGATACACCGACGATTCTTAAAGCGCCAAGCAAAGTTAAAGAACAAAACATCGGATAATGCAACATTTGCCGAGCATAATAATATTAGGTTCAATTGAGATATTTCATCAGTTCATGCCGATTACTTCATACGATTTGCACGTCATCAGATGTAATCTACGGTGTTCGATGTCATACTATGCAATTAATTCTAGCTACGGTGTCGATTGCCGCAACTGGCAATGAATATAAACATAGAGTACTAGGGTGTCGTTATCCTTGATCCACTAAGGATCTGAGCCCTTTTGAATGTGTTGTGGGAACCGTTAAGTGTTCGGATATGCAACATTTACACGCTAAACACACGCACTGCACAGCTTAATGTATAAACACCCTCTCCTGAGAAATGCTTTGCATTTAGCAATTGCTTTCATCGCATTTAACAATCAAACAGAAGCAATACCCAACGACATGCGGTCACTGTTGGCCCCATTTGAACGAATAAGCAAAGATATTACACAATCACGCGTTCGTGTTTGTAATGAGTGCTAAATTATGTAATGATTAATGAACAATCTTGAAGGTTTTCACACGATTGACTGAATAATTTAAATCTTTCTTATATAATCGATTATTAATTATAATCAATTCAACAAAATTTGAAGCCTTAGACACCTTTAAGTAGTTGAAGTTTATTCAATTCAGTGATTTAATTCAAATTGAATCGCAGTCGATATGAGTATTTGTGCATTTTGAATTGAAGCAAGATTTTGCGGATGCATTTATGTAAGAGAAAGTGTGTATGAGTTCTACTTCATAATAATTATAAGTATATAATAATGAGGCCTGGAAATTTAGATAATAGACCTACGGCCAAAGTTGAAGAAATTTAATGAAAAAATCTCATATTTGAATGTAAATTTTTCTCCTGATTATCCTAATTAAGTTTATTTAATCAGAAATATGTCTGTGACATTCTGTGATAAAAAAAGATCTGTGTGTATTTTCCTCGTGAAGGAGTCAGTCTAATATCTTGATGTTTACAAGTATACTGATTGGCTATCACGATCGGCCGAACAAATTAATGACTTAATTAGCAAGGACTTACACCAACACCATCGATGTCATCTTTCATAGATTGAATTAGCACAACGTTAATAGATATGCTGAGTTATAGAGGAACAACACCTCTTCGATGTTTCGGATATCGGTCTTTCGATATTGTAAAAAAAGAAGAAACGTACGTTAGAGCTTACGAAATACAAATCGATTAATTTTATAACATAAGTTGAAAAGCAATTAAACTGATTGATTAATATTCAGGAGCCTGGCAATAAGACAAAATGTATAACTATTGTAGCTATCAGGAAATTCGCTTGTCAGTAATTACAGCAAAGACGAATGACTGGCACTAAACCTTCGCCCAATGGGTATACGAGTCTCTCCTACGTGAGTTGGGATTCTTTTAAGCTTTTGCGTACATATACAGATCTTATTTTCGCCGTCCTATATTCCACACACAGACAGCAACAAGAGCAAAGTTTCTTTGTTATGGATGCGAAGAGGATCTTCTGTCGAGAGAGCATTTCACGGTGCATCAAACAGGCAGCCATTAGGACCCCTTCTCTCAGCATTCAACGAACAGGATGTGGTTCAAAGGGGCCAATGGCATTAATACGTGAGTTCTGAAGTCATGAGTTAAAAGGTCATGTAATTAAAAAAGCAACAAAGGTTTGCGTAATTGGCTTGGTTGTGGTACGAGCTATAACATTAGCAATGTCTGACCTTGTGTGACCAACACCTTTGCCAAAGCAAAAATGAGTTCTATGAAATCGAAGACCCGAGGATCAGGTACTCAAAGGCTCAAAGAAGCCCGCAGCACGTGGAGTGGGCCGGCAGCCCGAAGCGAGCGAGGGGCAGCTTCCGTTTTCGGTTGAGCACAACAGATTTCCCCAAGGGAAACCTATACCACCAAACGAAAACAACCGCTATAAGGTCCTATTACGTCACGAGGGAACGTTCGAAAGTAACGTGGACGATCCCAAGCTATCCGTATTGACACCAAAAACTATCAGCAGATAGGCTGGGAAAACGTGTACCACGCAATAAAAGATCCAACACTATGCTATGGACATAATTCCTCATTATATTTAACTATAAGATAGTATGGGTATTAGTTTCGAATAAATAGACACAATACTATTACTCGTACAAACTATAAAGCAGTTTGAAAGTGCCAGTTTTGACTCATGTTACGCTTGCGCCTAATACGCATTAATTCGCCCGCAAAATTCATCTGCGCAATAGCACACATCCACACACAAAGGGTCACGTGATTCTTTGTCTCAAACTCCGGTTCAAGGTATTGGACACAAAACGGATCACTGGCGAAAAGAACCGTTCACTGATCACTGATTATCAGTTGTTCTTTTCGTTGAATCCATGCGTACACAAATGATGCTTATGGCATGGGTTTCCTACAAATTCACTATCTGTAAAACAAAACCATCCGCCTCTGCTTGAATACACATTGCTTTCAATCAAACTAATGCGAGCATAATTTGGAGAGTTTTCTTAACACAACTCGGCAAAAATATTAATTATGTGCAGCAATGTGTGGAGCGAACATCCGTACATCGAATTCGATGTATCGTGGTTTCTCTGTGTGCCATCCCCGTGAGCGTCCAATTATCGGGTGGTTCTCTGTACAAGTGAACGATTACTGATCACACTATATGCGTGAACTCGTCAGAGTTATTGCCCCGTACAGATTAGTCTGTTTAGACAAACAGACTTGTGATCGGTTCACCTCTGTGGGCACTGAGGCTTAATTGAAGCCGACTCATAATATTATGTTAGGTTTGCGTAATATGAGGCTTGACTTGTAGAAGGATAACACTGGACATTACTAATAAACATATCAAAATATAATTCACACTTTCACTCGGGTACAATTCGATTTTGCGCAGTTGGAGTTAAAAAAGTATAGCACTAGTGAATGATCATACCCATTGCTATGTCGATTTGCCTGACGAATTTGAGCAATCAACCTCACACGGTAATCTATAGAGTACATGCATGTATAATAATTCAAATGGTGTAACCGTCTTGAACAAACTTAGAATTTAAATAAAACATTTAATTGTGAACGATTTTCACACTTTATTAAATTGCTATCGCCAAAAATCGAAACTAACAAAACTCGAAAATCTCAAATGAATCTTCATAAAATGACATCCCATGAAGTATGTTATTGTGCCGAACAACTTTAACGTAATACTTTCAACGTCGACAGCCTGTTCTATGCTGAGTGGGTGTTACAAACTTCCTTTTTGCGTCTTGAAGTCCACAAAGTATTTTTTTGCTTGTGGGGAATATATTTCTTATAAGCATCGGGTATGGACGTGGTTTTTATCTTGGTCCCAAGACAAGTTCAAGTAATCTGAACTTTGACTCTGGATAAATTTCAGATTTTAACATTATTTTATCTATCAAAGCAATTAAACCAGAATATCAGACACAAACCACCAACCTTCAATGTGTACTTTAAGATTAAGTGCTGTGAGCAGAAGTATTCCAGTCGAGAGGTGGAGAGCTGTTGTACACGTCTTGAAGCCTCCTGCTGGTTGCGTGAAGTGACGATTAGTTGGGCTTCAGTCTCCCGCGCTGCGCATACGTGCGGTCGTCTACAGCTACCTCCTCTTATGCTTCTTGGCTTTGTGACGTCAGATAGGGTGTGGGAGGTGGGTCGCCCAATCGGGTGACTAATAAACGGATCAGGAGTTGGTGATCAGTGTCTGTCAGCATTTTCATGTGCAATTGCTAGATCAGTTAATCAATGGTTATTAGTAATGTCCTGGTTACACGATTCAAGTTCCCACGATGTTCTACATATGCTACTGCTGGTTGTAATTGTGTTCTAGGTCTTCGTCACCGTTACGGCTTCATTGAGTTGTCGCGAATTGTCGTAAGATATATGTACAAGTACACACTTGTCAGTTGGTGGTTTTATTAGGCATTGGTTTGGTACACCCGTCAGCTTGACGAGTGAGTAGCACGCATGACCATTTAAAACTTCGCTGTGGCTCTTTTATTTATATATGTATATTTCTCTCATACTTAAAGGATTGAATATAAGTCAAACAATATACCTATATATACACCTATATATATATATATACGTATACATGGTGAACAAGGCAAGGTTCGTCGAAGAGGAACTGTATCGCACTCTGCTCACAAATTAATCGCCATCGACCAAAATGTTCAGACTTCTCCTTCATTAAAATTATCATAGAAACCCCCCCCCACCCCCCCCCCATAAAAAAAAAAAAATTAACAATTCAATAAACATCCCGAACCTTCTAATTTCGGAACAGTTGCCGCATTGGTTGTTATGGCAATAGTTCCACAAGATGTAACCGGGGATTGTCCTGAATCATTCTTTTCATAACAGTCACATTGGCTCCCTGGGCGAAATTTATAAATTGCCAGTGCTCCGGATTTAAAAGACTCAGCATAACGAGTATTGCATCAATGAGTGAGGAATTAGATGAATTTGCCAACTCTGTATGTATGCGGTCTGCCTGTTGCAGATTGAAATCGTGAGAATATTAATTTATGTGTCTTCTGATGCCAGATTTATAACGTTCATTCTTCTAGATCCGGAGCACTGGCCATTTTAAGGTTTCAGCCTATGAGACTGTACAGTATCCGAGCATTAAATTTCGGACACCGCCGGGCGTACAGTCATTCAACCGAAACATTCAATATGATTGATTAATGTACGAAATTACACAATGTGCAGGTGTATTATTTCGATCAAGGACGCTAGTCCGCAATGTCCGAAGCAAGCGGGAAAATTGCCACCTATGAACAACTTGAAAGTTCTGTGGTAATTCAACCGACATTTAAATACTGTAACCCAATTCAAGAAACACCAAAATTAATGCGACCAGCATATGCGGAATCTTCTCAACATCCGAAAAATACCTTTGGTCAGCTATTTTTGCACTTTTAAAATCCACGCGAGACTAAATGCAAAATTCGTCCAGGTAATTCTGGACGAAAAAAATGTGAATGAAAATGACGATGAAAATCCAATGTAAGTTTACGTATGAATTAAAAGTACATGTTGCTACACCATGAATTTCTTTTTAGAAAGTGAAAAAAGGTTGTGTTTTTTGTTGTTGTTGAAACATACATGTGTTTTTAAGGTTGACTTAATCTTGGTTTATATTATGTCATGCTGTGGATTTCAATGATTTTTATAAGATGAGTCTTAATCGATGAACAATGACGAATTATGCGAATCATAAGCAAAGATTTCCTGAATCATGATCATTTTTGTCCGCGTCCATCCCAACGCATAAGCGGAGTGAATAAGAAGCTAACCGAAGCTATGATGCTCGTGAAAGTGGAGCGATAAGTTTTGATGGGACACACACAAAAGACTGCTCAAGGACACCACAGGCAGGTGGAGGCATTATGTAATGAGGGTGGGGATGCTGCTGCTGCCTAAATCGGCCATCGCTAATCCTCATTGCGCTCTTTACGTGGTCTGTAAGAGAGTTCCAAACTGGGACATCCTTCGTGGGGCGCTCTCAAGAATGTGTAAGGCAAAAATAACATGTTTGTTACTATTTTTGTTTGAATTAATGAATGTAAGAAATGCGTTCAATCGATCAAAAGTTTGCATTTGAACCCAATCTGATGAATTAGACAGATGCTATATGGTTTGCATGATGGACAATCATCAAAAAGTCGAAAACGACGCAAGAACCAAATATGGCCATTTTGGGAATTTTACGGTTGTGTTGGTAGCAAGGCTGTAAAGGCACAAAGGCGTGTAAGGAGCCTATTTATAAATGAAACTGAGCACGTTACAGCCAGGCAGCATAGCATGATCGCCGGTTATCAAGCTGTTTGGGCAATTTGCAAGCACTCTGTATCGAAGAACCTCTCCCCTGACGATGGCTTTGTCGATGGAAATGCACGACGTCATTGATTACTGGCATTGAAGAAGAGATTGAGTTACGTGAGTCCTGTAAAGAGCCTCCTCTCTTAGCCACCTGTGGAGTCCGTGTGTCTTTTACGATCCATGCGGGGGGCATGTTTGTTCACCACCAAGCCATAGGTCTGCCCGTGGGAACACCGGCCCACGTTGTTTCGACGAAGAAGCAGATTGACTCCCGTATGAGATTGTGAGGACGAATGTTGAATGCATCATTTCTTACTTGAGTAAATTTTATGACAGGATTTGGTGTGGTGCAGCTAATGCCATACGTGGTTGAAATTCGATGTCTTTTTTATATGCTCACCATGCACTGACTAATGCAAGGTCAACACACATTGTCACAACGATTACCATATTTCTTTCGTGGCTTTAATCTTAATGATTATGTCGGTGGTGTAGCTTGGCCGAACCTGCGACAAACAATGGGATGTTCGTATTTGTGTGAATACTGGTTATGCTGAATTATGGGTCTGTTGGATGAGCGGATATTCTAAAAGCTTTTTTTTCTTCAGAGCTTTATTTGGCTACATGTTAACTTCTTAACTTGTCAATTCTTTTACCATCACTCAATTTTGATATACATCTATAAACAGTATATGTTTATTTATATTTTTCATTATAAATTTGAGCAGCCTTTCATGTCAATTATTGCTAAGCAGACTGGGAACTACTGCAATCGGATAAAATTTAATCCTTTTAAATTATTAATATTTGGTGTTGTGAGTTTTTAGCCCAGAGGGAGGATCCCGCCATAACTTTTCTCACATGCCACAACACCCAGCAATAGTTTTTTTTATCAGTTTTTAGATGTTATAAAATTACTTATTTCTTTCCATATAATATGTATATTGCATGTATATGAAAAATAAATATTATTATTATTATTATATTTTTTGTGGTGTTAAGGATGTGATATGGCCTGTAATGAAAGATATTAAAACACAACGATATTATGTCTTATTCACATGTAATTGTAATGAAACATAAAACACCATTTGATTCGTGTGGATTGCGAGTTGTTGTGAGTTTGACAAGGAATGTTCATAAATGGGAATTGGTACGTACAATGCGAATTCACATGAAAATGGTTTGGCTATGAGCATGAAAGCGTTGAAAGAGGAACCTCGCCTAAGATTAGTCCAGTCAACAAAGGGTTAACGTTTGACCCGGACAAAATTGCAACATAATTTATATTTAGTATACCCGATGCATAATTGAAATCTGCGTAACATATACAAAATCCGCGTTGTGGAAAATACCTAAAATTGCGTATGAAATCAGATCATGGGGTAAAAAAAGTTTTGTTTTTTTGTTTTTCTTAAAGGTATCATTTATGACATGGTAGAACCTATAATTATTTACTACTGTTATTGTGCCTAAAATGTTAAATGGGTATTACACTCAAGGAATGATCCAGTATAGCACGTACTTTTTCGCTATTTTTTTTTTAATCCTAGAGGAAAAAAATAGTTCTGACACATCGATTTCGAAATTCTGACCTCGCATCTTCACCGACTCCACTGCTGCACACAAACGTATCTATGAAATCAATCCGTTACAGAGGCGCATTCATCTGGAATCAGACATTTAATGAAATTGACACCAACCTCACAATCAATAGATTTAAAACTTGCCTTAAAAACTAACTTTTTACTGATTTTCCCATCCGCACATCTCCCATTCAATAAAATCCTTCACAATCCCCCCTGCTAAAATTATCTATCTCTAACAGCTCATCTTCTAACGCTTTTGTGAATATCCTGTTTGTTAGTTTGTTTATTCGTTGTTTGGTTGTAAAAATGTAAATATCCATTGCGGGCATATACCCATGTTCTGGGTCAGCCCCTCTCACTCCACTTGTGTTTTTTTCTTTTCTTTTTGAATAAACACATTTTTGAATTGAATTGAAAAATATTGTCAAAGTTTCTATAGATAGCAGCTTGTAATTTACAACATATTGTAGCCCACGCAATTTACAATACGTGCATATCCAATATTTTGAATACATAGTTAATTATACTGAAACCAAATCCAAATTACTTCCCCTATATACCCCTCAAATGCTGCATTCGGCTATAAAAAAATATACTTGTGTCATATTTCTATAATTAAAGGAGATACTATTCTTCGCAATGGAAGCCATTCTCCCAAAGGCGCAATGCTAACCCCGATATTCGAAATGCATTATTTCCGTACGCGAGTATCAAGACAGGGTGTTATTGGCTATCAAATGGTGCTATGAGTTAAAAGAACATCACTTAAAATTTAGTTCCCCAACCCTTTAACAACGAGAGGCTGGGAGGCAAAATGTACCTTGGCTTTAAGAATCCTGGCGCGATAGTAGGAATGTTGTAGGATGGATGGCAATGTATACCCTTATAATTCAAACGAGTCGCCCTTCCCTTGCAAGGTCAATTAAGACTTTTTGATTTCTTTTGGTTCACAAATCGAATAATTGTCATCTTATGTCAGGGTATATACTATGGGGTCTCGGTCTGGTGTCTGATGTCTTCACTGTCTCTACATGTAAATCCACGTTAGCACCAAGAACACATTGACTTTCCATGCATAAATTTCTCCTTCATACTATAGATTTCGAAGGAAAGCAGAAGGAGCACATGCTATAATATTATTGTCAACACGAATTACACGAATAAACACGCTCAATGGTTATTGCATGTTTCCCTCTGTCAATTACAATCTGTTTGTGGCTTCATTTGGTTAATTGACACGAGCACAGTCTTAGCCATGGTTTTGAGCAACGCGGAATTTAAATTTGGAGCTACCCAGTGATAACCATACCAACGGGTGTTTCAGTATGGTTAACTAAGTATTCAATACATTTTATATGTACGTACGTATTGTAAATTGCGTGGGCTACAATTTGATGTACGTTGCAATTAATTAAGCAGCTATCTATAGAAACTTTGACAATATGCGTGAAGAAGGTCAGGGTTTCGAAATTGGTATGTCAGAACTAGTTTTTCGTCTAGGATTCGAAAAATAGCTGAAAATTACGTGCTATACTGGATGTTTCTTGGAGAGTAATGCCTATTCAATATTTTATGCACAATAAAAGTGGTAAATATAAGGTTCTACTACATCATAGATGATACCTTTAAGAAACACACCAAACTCTCTTTTTTTTTCTACCCCATCA
This sequence comes from Capitella teleta, assembly GCA_000328365.1. Taxonomy (NCBI): domain Eukaryota; kingdom Metazoa; phylum Annelida; class Polychaeta; family Capitellidae; genus Capitella; species Capitella teleta. The sequence goes on from KB310915.1 coordinate 491,438, forward strand.
CCTGATTTCATACCCAATTTTAGGTATTTTTTGCAGCGCGGATTTTAGCGGATATTGGATATGTTATGCAGATTTCAATTATGCATCGGGTTTGCTAAATATAAATTATGTTGCAATTTTGTTCAGATCCCCCCTCCCCTTTTTTTTGAATCTTCATTGACTGAACTAGTATGTTTTCGTAATTCTGCAGCCAAATAATCGAGCTCGACTTCATCGCGTCGGTCATTTGACTCCTGTTTCACTTGAACATAATCAATCCGAGCGTAACCATCCCCTTCCCGTGACTTATTCCTCCGTTAGAAGCATCGTCTGAATCGGAACATTCGCCTTCCACCGTTTGCGTAATAATAAGGTCAGTTATGAACTTATGATTGAGTGTTAATGCTGATTGTATCCAACGTTGTCTGTGGAACAATCAGATGCTCTCGATGCTCTGGTCAAACCGTACTTTAACGGCCTTAATTGATCCGCTGACGTAAGCATAGGTTAATGAGTCTGTATTGCACTAGATTTGTATCTAATTGCTCATCATCCGCCTTTTTAACACATATAAATGGCATCTATATCCTAGAAGGAATTTACCATAAGGGGTATTATTCTATCTACTGTATTCAATGTCATCCATCTGTGCGCCCCCCAAATTCGCCTGAATTGATATTTCTATCCCAAAGCATTCTACAATAATAATAATAATAATAATAATAATAATAATAATAATAATAATAATAATAATAATAATAATAATAATAATAATAATAATAATAATAATAATAATAATAATAATAATAATAATAATAATAATAATAATAATAATAATAATAATAATAATAATAATAATAATAATAATAATAATAATAATAATAATAATAATAATAATAATAATAATAATAATAATAATAATAATAATAATAATAATAATAATAATAATAATAATAATAATAATAATAATAATAATAATAATAATAATATCATTTATTCACCATAAAATAATGGTAATTAATGGGTTAACAGAAAAAAAGAGGAGATAAAAAAAAAAGATAAAAAGAGGAGATAAAAAATAAAAAAAATAAAGTAAAAAATAAAGAAAAATTGAAAGACCGATTAATCAGGCATCAGACAAATGAAATTTAACATTTAACAATTAACAATGCTCACATGTTCACTGAGCAATGGACACCTCCTCCAAAATCGATAGATATAGGGAAATTCGTTTCTCATTGGGAGCTTTTGTCAAATTTTACACATGAAACTGAATAAGCTAAATGGATTTACGAATTCAGAAAATAATATACTCCATATACACATAATATTGCGTGTTGAAAAATCCAATGTTTGTTTTAAATTCATTAAAATATAACCAAAAGCGTGGAGGATCCATAATGCACCAATGGCCAATAGACCAGATAATATCCTGGCCACGATATAACCGATTTGTTCAATTAAAGAGCGACCTTCCCCGCCGGTATCGGCTGAAAGATCAATCCCACTAGCCACCAGCCAAGATCATATTCATGTGCGTTATGATCCACACTTTACGTGCGTTATAGTCACCATAGAACTCCACTTGTTCCGCAGCTCTTCGGCAGTCCTCCTCACACGAAGATTCATTATAACAATGATCGAGGAGTCTTGCAACGAGATTACTGAACCGATTCCCATACTATAGTGAAACAAAGGTATTGATATCTTACATCAGGACAGCGCAATTAGCCATTCATACAGGACATAATTTTTACATCTTTTGGCTGCCTACAATTTTTTCTTGTGTGTGAGCTCCGATTCACGTTAGATTCGACATAATATAAATTGAATTTTAATTTTCAAATCTTGATTTCATGCTAAACGAACAATTCAACTTTCCTTTGACACACACAACATTGTAACAACTCTAATATTTTACATAATTTTATCCTAGTAAATTTGTGACTCAATGTCTGTGGCGGAAACAAACAGGGGAGGTTCAACCACACTCATATAAAAAGTTCCGGGAAAAATAAAGGCGTCAGAGCTTCTCGGATTCTACAACACGAATGAATTTATTTCGGTACAAGTACAAGCGCGGAAGCGCGGTGACCACGCCTCTAACCACATGCACATAATAATGAGGGGGCGGGGCCAACAGCTCCCCTGACCTTTGAACATTCCACAACATACACCCCCCTGTTGGGTAGTAAACTACCCAACCACCATAAATCCTCATCACATCAACAAGAGTCACATTACACAAATGAAAACAAAGAATAAACTGCAAACAAATTATACAAATACAAAGCAGTGTACGCAGACACAGATACATGCAATCATCAGACACAAAGAGAAAATAGAAGAATAATCATTAGTTATCAACAACTGACTGTCAAGCAGGCAACAGGGCATAAGAAACACGTGGCAGCAGCATGCAACACTCCACGACACGGCTAATCAATTACGTTTTACAAGTTGAGCCTCTCTGGGGTCTTGATCTGGCGACCGAGGCGGGTCACAGAATGATTATTACCAGGTGTGGCAGATGGCTCTGCACGATAACAACATTCCAAGTGATGCAGGCGTTGCACTGGTCTCACCACCACCCCTGACGATGTGCGGAGCTTCACCGCCCTAACCACGCCATCCTTCCCAGGCAGTAATTCTTCCACAACCCCCATAGGCCATTGCCCTCCTCAATTTCTCCCGATTCTCTAGTTGTTCAGCATCAACTTCGACATCGTCTAACACGTCAGCTGGAAAACCAGCGGTTCTCCCAATGAGGAAATGCGATGGAGTCAACGGAGAACTTGCGTCCACGGCATCCCCTACAAAGGTCAATGGACGAGAATTGACGCAAGCCTCAATTTCATGCAGAACGGTCTCCAACTCTGTCTTCTGCAAACGTGTCACCCCTTCCCTTGACAAATCACCTGATAAATCGCGTTTTACGACAGGAGCTCGAACATTTCTCACAAATTTCATCACCCAAGCAACAACGCGCACAGCTTTCGAGAATGTTCCCCAGCGCTCAACAGGAAAAATTTCAGGCGCGTGGTATGTAACCAGAGCCACATCAGAGGCGAGTGCTTCGTCAACACAAAGTTCTATATCAGTCTCAGAGGGGGGTATAGGATCAGTACGCGGGAGACGCGTCTGCAGCCATCGAGGCCCCTCCCACCACAGCTCAGAGTTCACAATGCGACCAACAGAGCAACCGCGGGTCAAGAGGTCAGCGGGGTTGTCGGCTCCAGGTGTGTGCGCCCATCTGCCATTGGGTCCTGGCGCGGATGCATCGAAAACCGGTCGTACTTTTGTTGATAGACTGTCCTCTTTGACCACAGGTCGATTAGGGAGGTAAAACACCGGTCTGTCCGTTGGCGCAATTTCATTATCGGGCACTTCTTCGATAACGCCTTTCAACTCCATCTCTCGCAGTGCATTATCGTAGCGAATTTGCAGATCACCTTTCTGCGTCAATTTTCGATCCAGAGACTTCAATCGGAGTTCTGCGTGAGCTCTTTTTTCACGAAGCTTGGATTTGTCTTTCCACAGCAACTCAACCTGGTACCTGCCAATGTCTTTCTTGAAAGCCACTTCGGTCTTGAAATCAGATACCTGACACATCTGTTCTGCATCATCAGAAGCAACGATTCCGACGGCCTCCAAATCCCACATCTGCCGGACATTATCGTCGGAGACACACTCCAGAAGGCGATCACTTTCACCAGAGCCAGACGAGAACAACGCAGTCGCTTCTGAGTCAATCGGCTGAACGTGGGAGTAACCGGACACTACCCATCCGAACACGCTCTCTTGCATCACAAAACCCTGGGACAGCCTAATAGCAGACCCCTTCATGAGGTTCCAGTAATTGTCCATGCCAATCAACATGTCTATTTTAACAGACCCTGGTCTGTGGTGATCATAAGCCAATTGATAACCCTGAAGGTTATCCAAAACATTACTCGGCATACGGGGCCGGCGGAGCGGAGCGCAAATCACCGGCACCTCAACGGCGCGAATGCAGGCTGTCTGCATCGAGGAATTCGCGAGTGAGCGGCACGGCACGCTGTAGACATCGCGGAGTACTGAGGGCGACGATTTACCCCCAAAGGCGGTAAACCCGCTGTAACGCTGGCCGACGACGGTCAGACCAACACGTTTAGCCAACGCAGCAGACACATACGTTGTGTCTGAACCCGAATCAAATAAGAAA
>KB310916.1:7910-35163 GCA_000328365.1 Capitella teleta
CATACATGAGTACTTACATCGAGACATACGAGACTCGATCTAACAACGGATGAAACAATATCAGCCAGGCTCCACTCCTGAATAACGAAAGTGAAGCACTTGGAAATGTCCTTAACATTCATGACGTAGAGTTAAAAGGTAGATGACATTCATCAAACAGTGTCATTAGTTCCTTTTCCTGCAGCAAATTGATGTTCTCAAATATTCCTCCTCGCCCTTGAGATGAGATTTTGCATCGTCTTGCGGTGCATGTAGTTCATATCGACCTGCAAATGTATGTACCTAGATATTTTATTTTTTGCATTTTCTGCATATAACAGTTTCTGGATCGTGATATAATGTCAATAGCAGTACCCAAATATAGCAGAAGGGCGACTGAGGGGCCTTTTGAACTTTTCCATCCGTGTTCGATTAGAACCTAATTATATCTAAACAAGTTCACTAAGGTCTGTTCTGTTCGGCCAGGAGACATAACCCACAACACGGTGATCGAGTCACCACTGCTCCGAGCGATTGGCAGCAGCGCCTTTTATTGAGCTCATGATTAACTCATTAGATCAGGTCACAAGGTCAAATATTTCTTACACGGTCAGTGTAAGGAATCTCCACAATTACCCTAGCCGGTCATATAATTTTGGAGCATGAAAAAATGAAATATAGAGATGGAAATTAACTCCAAGTTAGGGAAGAGATAAGACGTGGGCGACCGGAAGGGGTACCTGGTTTATTGCTGGGGTCAGGGTTCAAGTTGTCTTAACAAAGGAAGAAGCGCTTGTATTTTTGTTGAGTAAAACTTGAGCGGATATTCGTTGTGTGTGAGCGGCAGTTATCACAGCGGAGACTGCAAGGTAGGAAATACAAAAGTAAAACATGCGCTGACGTCAGCTGAAGTACGTTTTGTCAATGTCGGAATGAAAGGGTTCAGCTGACAAAGGTTTCTTGAAACTCGAATGCCCAGAAGAAGGGGGCGACATTGCGAGGATTTATGCTGACTAGGACGTCCGATGTGACAGCAACAAAGTTCACTGCGCACAATCACAGTCCGATATTTATGATTTGTGTTCACAACATTAGAACTCTTCACTGTATTACTGAAATACCATGTCATATAATACTTGTATGATCATATTACAATCACTGAAATACTGAAGCCACAATGTACAATGGAACACTTTGATTGTGGTAATTTATGATCCGCCTAAATGTATAGTGTGGCAGTCCATTACCCCATTATCCTTTGTCTTTCTGTCAGAACTTTCCACTCAACCACAAAAGGCAATAGCTTTTATTTTGCAGATTTTCATTTTGAGGCTCAGTCTTGAGCGGACGCTGAGGTTAATGAAGCAGAGGCTAAGATCCATCAGCCGAAACAAAGCCATCGTTGAAGCCGAGTGTTTCTTTTGGCATTTTATGAATTGGGTTGTCGTTCGTGCTCTGCTCCCTCTAAGTGTCAACTGAATGACGCTGCTCCATGGAGGGAGGAAGGCGAGGGTTGAGTGATCGAGGAGAGCTGAGATGATTCATTGCTCCAATTGACAAGTGCCACAAGAAAGAACTGCTGCAGATCATTTGTTTATTTGTTAATAGAATCAAGCGTTGAGTGATGACAGCACAATGTACAACTAAATCAATGAGAACTATAGTTTACTATACCTTATACAAGCAAATGTAATCGATAATTAGTAATTATTGGTTATTAATTGTGCACTGCAACACAACACGGCATTGATTCGAAGGTTTCCGTGCATTGCTCACCCGCCAAACATATTTAGGCATATTTCTCGAGATAATTTATAAACTGGATCATGGCGAGATCTAATGCCCCTAATAGCCACATATCATCACCTTTTTCCAATGTATAAGACGTCCGCTGTAATGTTCCTTATCATTGCCTTATCACAGGTCCTCAGGGGCTTTCTAACTGGCAAGTGCTCACTAATATGTCCCTTACGAAAAAGCAGACGAGCATGGCATTCGAGGGAGATTAATTATTTTAAGAGTTCTGTTATGCATGTAGAGACCATGCCAGCTTCCATTATAAGTTCAATTCGAAATGTTACTCCAGTAACTCAAGAAGCATGAGCTTAGTACTACTGAGAGGCCTAAATCCTTCATCGACCGCCACGTGATCGCTTCCACTCCACTCAGCCCTCTCGTTGGGTGTTTCTACGCCGCGGACTTTTTATCCGTTGAGACTTACAACCAGGAAGTAGGCTGACTATCAAACGCCGTTGATAACATTCAAGTGCACTTTTTTTCACACCGGATTGCAGTCTTGGTTAGATTGGCATCTCTCGAAGAACTGCATGCAGCGAACCCATGTTCTGTTAATTGGGTGCAGCGAGTCCAGTTTCATCTGAGATAACGTCTCCGGGTTAATCTGATCTTCGTGTTTTTGGGGGTTACGTGGTGTGCATTCCTGTTGCAAGTGTCCTCAGTCTGTTTGCTTGGCTTTGGAGGAATCGTAATTTCAGTTATCTTTGGAGAACTATAATTATACTCGATACTATGATACGTGATCATAGTCAAACTGTATATGCAAGACGACAAATCGAGGCAAGCCCCAAAAATAGTAACCAAGTCTCTCTTTGTCTTCACTTCCTCTTTGTTTCGATCGAAGAACGGGTGTGGCCTAGGTAGAACTGCAATTTTAGCCAAGCAAATTAAGTTCTCCAAAATCCGTAACCCCATGCCATGCAGTGCGTGCGCGGAAAAATTGTCAATATATGACATTCCGAAAAAGGTAAATTCAAAAATGACAAATGATATAAAGAATCAAACTGGCTGTGCCCTGTGTGCAAAAAAAAATCATAGATAAGCCCCTAATTCACAAGATTGTTTGTGAAAAAAAGTTGAATGAAAATAGCACGTACTGTCGCCATCCGAACCCATGGTAACAAACAATGCAAGGCAAATTACAGAAAAGAACAATCTTTCTTGATATTGATGACAAAGCACGGTGAGTGTCGTGACCCTCCGCATTTCACTCGGTGATATAGCACAACAATAATGTCACAGTGGTTTGGTCTGCTTTCTCAGTGCCTTTTATCTTCCTGCAAAGAATAGAAACTTGAATAGATCACAGAAAGCAGAAGCATTTATTTATCACCCTTCTTCTTGATGCCCTGAGGAGCCTTGTGTACTAAGAGTTGATTGAACAAAAAGCAAAATCCATCGGCCAATGAAATGCTGAGTGTTGTGGATGAGACAAATCATGGCTATGGGTCTGAACCCATGTGGTGAATATGTTTTCTTCTGCATCTTACTATAGCTGTGAGTATTTTTTTTTTTATCGTGAATCCGAATGTCGTGAAGGAAAACTAGCAACTAGAAAAATATAGCATTTTAAACCACATTCACCATTGTAAGCATTTTACTTGAGGCGCCAAGATTAAAGTATTATACCCAAATAGATGCAATTGTCCTTGTCAGCCAGTCATGACGGTCGGAATTCCGTAAATGGAAAGCTCCGTGCTCTGGTGGCTGAAAAGACAGGTAATATGAGCGAAGCAGTTCCTTGCTCCCAGGGAAAGCCTCTCCTTGTCCGGTCCTCAATTCATTCTTTACTCTGCTTTAATATTTGCGTGCCTAGAAGATGCCACGGAATTCAGTTATTTTGGGCCATCATCGTTGTCCTGGCTCAATTCATGGCTCAATTCATGGCTCAATTCATGGCTCAATTTATGGCTCAATTCATGGTTTGTTCAGCATAATTCAGTAAGTAAACTTAACATTCTTATCCAGGCCGACATTATATCATGAATTTTAGATAATAGTCAGACAATTGAATTGCAACATATGGCACAAGTTAAAGCTTAGCTAAGTGTCAAGAGAGATGAAATTAAGATAAGATAAGATAAGATAAGATAATTTTATTTGTCCGCAATGGAAATTTTTCTTGCAAAAAAATAATAATAACAATAATAATAAAAAATAAAAATTAATTCTGTCTCTTTGATCAAGAAACACACCGAAACACGGCAATTCACTATAGACTCCTTTCACAAGGACTCATACTTCAAAATGAATAATTTTTTTTAATCAAGTAGACTATTATTTTACGGAACATGACTCGACAGGGATGCTCTCCTGTGCAACAGTCGGTCCTTTTGAATTTAGACTTATGTCTTTTTGCCAAATTGAATTCTGACAAAATAAATTGTTCTTACACTTTGAATTCAACCTACCAATGCACCACATAGTTGAACAAAAATTTTCTCCAACCAATTTGTTGAGATTTCTGTACTAGGATTATCGTTTTGTATTTCTATGTCTTGTGAGAATACTAGATGCAGGAATTTTATTAGAATGTGTTTGCAGAGATAAACTGAAGCAGCATGTAAGTAGAGTTTGTTGACACCTTGCTGCTCATGCGCTATGTCAACATGAAAGGAGGCCCCAAGGGGAAAACCATAAAACTCCTGACTTTAAAGCCGACAAATCGAGCTATGGAAGCCATTCCTTCATAGAAATTGAAGCTTATTTCTTGAAAAAGGAGCTCAGTTCACCGAAGGCTAACGGTAGTCAAAGGGTGAAAGAACTGGGTACTTAATGACGTTTCTCACAGGTGGAATTCGCTATCAATTCATGGACATCTTAGGAAATGCCCAAGGCGAGAGTTCAAGGATCGCTTGCAAATTAGCTAATGTATGCATCACATTCTCAGTACACATCTCTCTTCCCCGTCCCCACAGCATTTTAAAAAAAAACCCCACTTTCACCTAAAAGAACTGAGGTTCAAGGTCGGCTGAGATATCTGAATGTAACGATGGTAACAATGGTAACGATGGTAACAATGGTAACGATGGTAACGATGTAACATGACGAGAGCAACGAAACACGTAGCGATTTATTTCAAAGTTATATTCGTTTGTGAGGGACAAATGACCATAGTTATGGATTAAAGTTGTGTGACGATGGCCCAATGGCCATAACCGATGAGCTGGTCATGTTTGTGTCCTGGCCAAACTTTTCTGATTTGCGGCAACGTAGAGACAGCAATGAAGTCTGTCAGTTACACGACAGAGTAGATCAATAGTGCACAAGCATCGCTCCAATTTGCCAGACCCTCGCAGCAGTATTTTATAGCAGGTGTTCGTGAGTTGAGTTCCGACTACTGTTTCTGCCAGATGTCATCTGATGTATCAATGTGAACATTGCATGAATACTTGTAATGCTAGACACACAACGCTAAGCATCTTATATGTCAAGTTACTAGACGCTACTATAGAATCATGACAGAGAGACTCAAACCCCGTGGATGCCACTGGGGCTCAGTTAGGGACATGATTGGGGGGACTTCAGCAACATTCGTTATTATAATCGTCAGCTCTTCAATTTCGAGTATTCATAGATATTGTGCTGCACGATAGGTGCTGGAGTAGCCGGAGACATTATTAAAGTGTTTAACCGGCGAGTTTGTTTTTTCTTCATTTTCATACACTTTATATTTGTATAGTCTTAATTCTATGTCAGATTATTATTGATATTCCATACAAATTTACGGGTGGTTCCAATAGCGGTACGGAATTATTTCAAAATGGCTGATGTCTTATGTGGAATATAATAGGAGGCTGGTGTTCATATCTTTGTATGTACGTATTCTCAAAACGGTATGTTTTGGCAGCTGCACAATAATTGATCCGAAACAAACGAAACAGAGAGCGCTATGATGACACATAACTGTCGATCTGTTCCATGGGGGTGCGTTATGATGAATTGAGCATTATGACTCCGATGAGCGAGGGAAATGTCATCTTCTGAAGCCAAGGATATTAACATGACTGGATTGCTCAAAGCGGTTTTGGTGCGCATATACCCTCGGCCAACAAGCCTCGTTCTGAATTCAAATGACGTCACACCCCCTGGTTCCGCGTCGTAGCAACGAGAGAACGGACCCATTATCGCTCTCTTTGGCCGTGTGAACGTGGTGAAAAAGTTTGTCGTTCGGGATTGTGGCAACGCAGCCATATATCATATGATATAGTCATCATTATGATGGTGACTGAGTGAGTATATAGGCCCTACTGAGTACACAGCAGTTAGTGCAGTATGAGTGTCACCGTCAAATTGTCAGTTACTCTCAGTAAGTGACACTGACAGTCGCTTACTTGGTGAGTCAGTCATGACCTGTTGATCATAATGTATACGTTGCATGACTGAATTACTAGATTTCTGTATATTTCAGGACCTAGTCATCGTGAATAGCCTTGTGGATGACTGCTTATACTCATAATACTGTGAGCCCTATGAGTAATTGAATAATATTATATGGCATATGGTTTACGTACATAAATAACACGTTCAGCGCTTACTCACGAAAACTGTTACTAGTTCAATATCACAGATAATCACAGACAGCGACTCAGCCACATATTTGAACTTCATTTGTTGTTTCCTCGTTCATATTCCATATTAATTAAGGAATTTGTGATCAAGTCCAATCATGTAAATAAATCGGGCGAGACCAAGGACGTCTCGCTGTATTATGACAGCTAAATGAGCATATACTTTATTAAACTTTAATTCTCATTAAGAAGTACCAATAAATGGAAACAAATAAGTTCCAAATACTCATATAATTAAAGTGTCTTATTTCAATCTTATAGACTCGTTCATTCGGAACTCAACCTGGAAATTGCCTGAGGAGCCTGTTGCATTCATATTGAAAAGCAAGAAAAAAAGTACCAAGAAGAAGAATCAATTTATGCTGGGTGAACTAGAAAGATTGAAATATAGAGTGAAGGTATACCGGTACGTCAAACACTCAACATTGTCTTACGTTCGTAATTTCTCCATTACAAGCTGAAGTTGATATTGCTTTGAATTTGAATTATTTTCAGCTGCATCAGTTTGTTTATGGCAGATGGTTTGTTTTCGGCTCACTACAATTTCCTATTTTCACTTTGACATCACTTTATATTCAGGATTTCCTTAGAGTTTTGTGTTTTGCAGATCCTGTTATTATTATCAGGCTGTTCCTCACATCATTTTGTAGGTAAAAGTGCTCAATATCTGCTGGCTGATTTTAAATGAGGAAATAATTAAATTAAGAGCTTTGCATTTACAAAAAGAAAAAGAAAAAAAGAAAAAAAAAAAAGAAAAAAAAAACTCAAGAGGGTTGGACTATACATACACCCTGTGTATGAAATGTCTTTAATCATTATCATATATTAATTCAAGAAATTGTCTTTTCACGGATCAACATTGGTCAACAGATGGCTTAGCCAACTTTATTCCATTATCCTTCATTATCTCAGCAACTCTGCAACACTCAATGAGAAATTGCATAGGGGATCAGCAAATGTGCAGCAAATGCAGACTCATGTTGATGCAAAGTCGATTCTGGAGCATCTCGATTGGGACACAAATCGAATAGAAATGCTTGGATTAGTGGATTATGACAAATACATTGTGTTTATGTAGGTATTTATTCTCTGTTAATTTTATATCATTAGTATTTTAACTAGGCCCAAGGTGCTGGCTTTCATCTGTTACTGGCATTGTATTACTGTTAGCAATCATGTTCTTTTGATTGCATATGTTATAGTGCCAGCATTATTTTTTATATTATTACAAATAACTATTAAACGCTTTCTTATCTTTCTTTTTTTTTGTAATTATGTTCTGTAAGGAACCACCAACACACAAAAAAAATATTAAATATATTATTCTCTGGCTAAACCGATAAAAACATGGGTTATTATTGAGAGTTTCGTACCTTGTGGTCGCGACTACAATCCAATGCCGACCGTGGGGGTCGAGGTCCCGGGTTCGAGACCCGATCAGGCCACGGGCGTTATGATTGTGAATTATAATTGTAATCCCTTATAATTGCAATTCTTCGGTGACTCTGCAGTGCTGCCCAACTGCGTAACAAGGCCGGGCGTTGTGTACTACTGTCTATGGTGGTATGGATAAAGAACCCTTGGGATTTATCGATAAGAGTAGGGGGAAACCCCGGGCCTTCTGTTCTGGCGCCCGTATCATCCGATCGGATTGGGTGGAGCCGTAAAACCCCATCACTCACGTTATGGTCGCTGAATGCGTTATGCCGATGTGTGCGTTATGATCCCCAAGTGCGTTATACTTGTGGCATCTACTGCCGATTTTCGTGTTTCGTGCTCGTTTGCAGAGCCCCCAAGAGTGTAACGCGCAATGGCGGAATGCACCGTTCCTGCGAGCAATCTAGGTAATAGTGGAGATCATTGTCTGAAGCAATCGCAGCCTGTCCACTAAACTCCCGGCGATCAATGCTGGGACGCTGGATTCACGGCGCAATTGCATCAGAAATGAGATTGGATCATGTATCATTCGACGCAGAAATCAATGATTTTTTACACACCCATGCACCAAAAACAGATTCTTGGAATTATAGTTCGTCAAAATAAATTGAAGTAATGATTGGAACTGCGTGTGAATTGAATTAGCCTTTAGCACAATGGTCGATCAATCTCTGATCATGCAACAGCTATGATGATGTCAAGAGAAATGCACAAGCGGTGTTTTTGTCTGAATAGCTTTGCACCACATAATAGGAATATGTATGACAGACAGCCTCCGAATGGAGGGAGGGGGTGGCTAAGCTATTCGTATATAGAGAGTGGGTCGAAAGTAGTCTATCTACTCCATGTTAAAAACAAAACTCAACAAAATTCTAAAATGTTCCAACCATTCCAACAATTAGATCTCTTTGCATAAATGGGCACAGAATAACATAGTCAATCCATACCAGGTATAGTTATCGTTGAAATAATTGATACATTTTAGCAAATTCTAGAGTTTTTTGTTTTTAACATGGAGTAGATAGACTACTTTTATCCCACTCTGCATAACTGATGCTATATGTTGGACCTTTTTTACATGTGTTATTCGGGTTGTTCGCTACTAAGAACGCATTTGAAATTGCACGTGTTATCCACATGAGCTTGCTTACATTTAATTATGTTCAGATAGAATCATCCTAGTTTAACGAGCGCATACTAATAGTTCAATGGGCCACAATGGGTCTATGTTTTGATAGAACTTGTTATTTTAAATATTGTAAGATTTGATGTCATCACAGTTTTGCTATTGATCAGTGTTTTCTGCAACCTACTCAGCCATCAGTAGCATTTTCATGTTAACCTATTCTGCTAAGTCGACACCTTCGATGTTTTATTAGGCAGGAATGTTCCCGTTTCCATGGCAAATAGTTCGGGTGCAATTGACCTGGAATACTTTGGCTCATTGCTGTAATAGCAATGTCAAGGGCACATGGTGAATCGGTCAGTGGACAAGGAAGCAATTAGACCAAACATGGACTTCTTGCTTCCTTCCAGACTCCTGCGTTTACAAATATAACCCTAACCCTTCTCACCGAGATTACAATTATATGTGTAACATGGAGGATATGGCGTAGATGTTCTATGCAATTGAGTGCTTCCAGCGCATCTTGATATTTCTTTTGATAAAACACACAAGAGCTGCCAAGAGTGACCAGAGCGATTGATTGCTGTCTAGGCAGACGAATGGCTCCTGATTCCTTGTGAGCAGCTGTGAAATGGTTGTAGGCTTGCAGACTTTGCATGTTAAATTAGCTCGGTGAAATTGAAATGTCCAAGCGTCGCGCTTCGTCGTGGCTGGACAGGTCATTTACTTCACGAAGTCGGAATTTAGCCACGTTCAGAGCCAAAATGTACGTCAGTAGCTCAGGTCAGCCACACGTTTCCTCTTCTTTCTCAAACCAGAACTCTTGACATCAATGTTACTTTGAATATGAAGAGTGCCATGCAGTGACTGTGGTTTTTTTATTTGGATTATTTTCATTGCTTGGATGTTTATTTTGAATGCTGTGTAACCAAGATGGCGTCTTCATCTATGTGCCAACTATCAATTCATTTGATTTGTTTACCTTTCTTATCCAATATCTTATCCTACTGTTCCATCATTACAGTTCATTTACCTTACTGTTAATATTATTCTATATTATTTTATCAATATTATTTTTATTGCATTTCATTGTGGTATAGTCCCCTGGGGTGTCTGGCTAATTCTTAAGGTGTACCACACTCTCTGATTAAGCGCTGACTGTGACAATCCTACTTCGGTTTCTGCGGCCGGGGGTGGCAGAGCATGAATGTTCCTGTTCTGTCTATGTTTCCATTAACAAAGCAATAAAAATTGCATAAATATAACATGATATGCTGAATCGTCAAATAATCGTTTCCTGCTTTGTAGACGTCGAGAAATCAGGGAGGCTCTGAGGACCCCTTTCCAGTTGACCATAATTATGAAGATCGTTTCCATGGTCTAACTTCAAGTGATGCTGGTCTAATTCTGAAATTCGCCCAGTGGATTTTATACGCAATGCACTGTTGTGTTGCACCTCAGGGTAATAATAGTATTTTAGTGATGTCATAAAAATAACATAAATTGTATAAAGCATAACACAGGTGTTGATTAACACATACAGCACTCTGAACTGGTGATACGGCAGATGAAATGTACAGAGTTCATTCTTGAAATTATAGCATTCATACATGCATTATAATTATATGCTAATAGAATGCATGCATGAATAGAGTACATGTGTGGGAGCCTTTGTAATGGTGAGGATCGTAAATGGTATTTTTCTGTGCTTATTCCTTAATTCCATTTCATTCAATTTGCATCGCAGGTTTAATGTTCGCGACCTAGTTAATCACTGTGCAGCCAATGCAGACATTCTGTTTATGATATTTTAAGTTTCTTTTGCGGAGATGTGACCTTGTCCCCTGCAAATGAATTGCTATGAGTTCATACTCCGAATCGCATTACATATAGTGCATTACATACACATTAGAACCCGCGTTAGGTGGAGAAGTCATATTTAACCCTCATTAAGCCAAAGGTGAGTCACCGGTGCCTCACCTGGAGGCGCAAAGAGGGTTATGAATTAGCATAATGCTATTTATTAATGTAGGTGTAGACCCCGGAGCCGCCGCCGATATGTACTAGCCGCCGACGATTGAACGTCTAGCCAGCCGCCGCTGCTTGGTAACGTCGGCCAGCCGCTATCAGCCGATAACTGTCATCAGTGGCTCTCAGCCGATTCAATCCAAATATTTTACATTCAGTATTACAAGAAGTTATCATTTGTACAAGTCTTTGTTGTGTTTATGGTATTGTTTATATACTTTCTATCTGAGCTGTGGAAGAAGATTTTATTCAGTTTACCTCATTAAATTAATTTAACGATTCATGCCATACTGTCTGTATGTCCCATATATATACGATAGTTGTCCCAAAATATATTGGACTGACATATAGGATGCAAAGTATACTAGTACTTCATGAGTATTAGATACATCTTACTAGCTTACCTTTATATTACTGGTATGTACCTGGCATTCACCTACCACTATTTGATTAATTGTTCTTGAACTTTATATCTAATATCACTGCTGAACCCTCATTTCAGAATTCGGAGGCCAAAAATAATTTGCATTGGCCTCTCATAACACTTGGTCCATTACACTGTTTGTCTATATTTATTGCTTTTGTTGGTCTGAAAAATTAGTGGCATTCTGTTAATTTTCTGGCAATTAATTAGTTAAGCTATACGTGTAACACAGAGATTTCCCAACAATTGCAAACCGAGACATAAAAAAACTGCAACAACTCATTCGGTTTGCCACCCTTTTTCCTCTTCCAAACTGTTGCTCTATTAGTCTATTTGCTTCCTCTTTCCGCTGCATATATTATTTGCTTGCCATAAGAGAGTTAATTAGAATCTTGTTGAATTTGCGTCAGCAGACACAACAAACGATGGTGATTATGATGCTGATCATGGTTAAAAATAATGTTTTTTAAGTTTATGAAACGGCCTAAATGTCTTGAACTTGGGTGAAGCATGAGAGTGTAATTCAGTGGAACATCAGAGGATTTGGAAATCGTCTCAAAATTACCACACTAGTACCACATGAAAAGAGTAGTGCATGTTTGTGTTAACTAATGACATCATTATACATCATTATACTTATAGGATGATATAGCAACCATTGCCAAGACACTCCAAGCTGCTGCTAGCCGCCGATCACAATGCTGAGCCGATATCTCTGATTAGTGGAGCGGCTTAAGCAGCTAGAAGGTCATTTTTTACTGCAGCCCGCCGATTCTGGCTAATTAAAATCTGCTCCGGGGTCTCTGCAGGTGTCACGAATTATGGTTCATTTAGACAGTTGGTAGACTACCATAAACATCATTAAATGTTTAGTTTATTTAGAAAATAAGAGCAACTGACGTGAAAGTGCTGTAAATATAAGTGGTCCAATACTTTTGAAAATGACTGCAGCCAAATTGGCTGCATATACACGCTAAGCATGTTTACGTTAATACTATAATTATCATAGCTCAGACTGTCTGCGTAACATCTTGTGAAGGTCATCAGCCCCTATGGAGCATTCAAGGCTCCTATGACGGCCTCGGCCTTCAACATAATCATCGTTATCCATATGCATAATATGAATATGGATAATGTATTAATGGGGTGGATTCATTGTGAATTCATATTGAAATTAATCGTTAATAGTTTGCTTGTTGAAGAATGATTTAGGCCTCAGTACAGATGGCCCCTCGGCAAATTGTTTAGCGCGTGTATGCAACGATATCACCAGCGCATAATCTGGCACGTGCGGCAATCCCTTTGCAAGTAGAGAATGGAGCAATTAGAGTTTAGTTTTAGGAGAGTGCCGAGCTTCGGACGCCAAGCTCCGCACATGAGGTTTGGCAGCTGGCGTCTGCGTGATTCTAGGCGAGAGACTTTTGTGTTAAGAAGTAAATTTATCTATTAAATTAATTATTATGTGCTATTTGTTATTTCCATTTTAAGTTCAATTTGGTAAATTCCTTTGTTTGCTGATTAATTTTCCAGTGTAGTTGTTTCCATTTGTTTGTAATATTTGATTCCACCCTGTAGAGTGAGTGATGGGGTTTTACGGCTCCACCCAATCCGATCGGATGATACGGGCGCCAGAACAGAACACAGGGAGTCTTACCAGTGGGCTCTGGATACATGGAATGCCTATGTAGCCTTCTAGATAGTATATAATAATATCAAGGGAAGTCACTGATTTCTCACCAGAACAATAACAAAGCCTCGGAACCTACATTCCCCTCACGGGAGAGAGCTGAGGCTTCGGATCTGGCAAGATTATGAATAAATGAACCTATACACACCAAAAACTCCGCACGGCAGTGACTAATTAGTCATTAATTGCACAAAAATGCTTCCATTTCCAAAACGACTACCAACGGGCACGATCGCTGCAGCATTCGACCTTCACCTTAACAAGCCGCTCAGTGATTGATCAATAATAGTCCAGCTGAGAAATGCAATTGAAATTAATCAGAGCATTCACTCGATAGAGATCAGTCCAGCAGTACGATTCTATAAATTATTGGATGCATATAACAGTATTCAGATAATTTTATAGTTCGTAATACTGGTTATAAATTCTAAAGTTATTAGATAGATAACACATGTTGAGAGGTATATAAAACGATTCTAAACCTATACACCAGAGGGCGCTGTGTGTGTCGTCTGCTAATTCCCGTCAAGTCAACTTACTTAAATGCAATGTGTCTTTTAACTCTAACTCCTTTTTCTAACCTATTCCATGCTCAATTTGACTCTCAGAATAGCTTTTATTGTTCGAGAGACAATTACAGACAGGATGTTTCACTCTAAAGCCAATCTGTTAAATTAAGAATGTATCCTGAGCTCTACACTTTTGCAGCTCCATTCTGGTTTTAAGGATTATATTTCGACATTTAGCGATCGTGAGTTCGCTGCGCGCTGAAAATTTGCTGCGGTCCGACAAAATGGATGCATCGTACCCGTTGCTAGTCGTTTTGCAACTGATTGGATTTTTGGCCAATTAATTAGTAATTAGGCGTTGCCGTACGAGATTATTGGTGTCAATCGTTTCATTTATTGGTGATCTTGCCAGATCCGAAGTTTCGGCTCCCTCTTTTGAAGAGAAGATTGCTTTCGAGGCAAGCGTCCTAAGATTGACAGGAATCAGTGACTTCCCTTGATATTATATATATAGACAGAAAGCATTCACTGCATTGAGTTTTGTCCACATCTGCTCGCTCACTGGTAAGATCCCCTGTGGAACAGAAGGCCTGGGACCGGAGTCTCCCCCTACTCTTATCGATAAATCCCAAGGGTTCTTTATCCTGCATACCACCATAGACAGTAGTACACAGCGCCCGGCCTTGTTACGCAGTTGGGCAGCACCGCAGAGTCACCAAAGAATTACAATTATAACGAATTACAATTACAATTCACAATCATAACGCCAATGGCCTGATCGGGTCTCGAATCCGGGACCTCGACCCCCACGGTCGGCATTGGATTGTAGTCAGCGGTTTAACCCACTGAGCTATCCGGTACCCCGATTCCCCCCTGTAATCTTGAATAAAACCTTAAAACCTTTAAACCTACCCACTTGGGTATTAACACATAAGCTTACACTGTAAATCGAGTTATACCCAAAACCCGAACTCGAAATTAAAATATTCTTGAAATGTAGAAGTTAAACAGTCAAAGTTTTCAATATGTTACGCCTGCCTCACCTGAGTTGATTAGGCACAGGTATAACCTGTACACTGTTACTTATCTCACTGAACCAATCCCGATACACTCAGGTAATTAATGACACGTAATCTCAGTCATCCTTTGATTATATTAACGATTCCAAGTACTAGTCGGCCCAGGTTCTTTCACCGAATGACCCCATTTTACATCCAGGGCATCCAGCCATATATAGCGGTAAAACATAATGGAAGCCTCAAAGACCAATCCCTTTCTTGAGATTATAACCTGATGAAGCGAAGCCAATGACCTTGCAGCACATGATCAGACCTGGTTCGAATAACTTAATCAACTGTAACAAAGGAAACTGGCTTCAGCTATGTACACTGGTCTGTTATGTTCACTTCCGTTCCTTTATGTTGAGGTATGAGGATATTGTGTGACAAAACATGTCTCAAAACAGAAACCACTTTCGATTGCAGACGCCTTCAGTGGGCATAAACATTTGCCTTATTGCGCTTGTTTCGAGCTGAGAGCTGAAAACTCTGTTGTCTGCGTGCGTAAGATTTCTCGATATCCGTTGTCGTGGTGATGTGTAGGCATTTATGATGCCAATACCTAATAAATTCACAACTTTGATTACATAATTCACGGATCTCATTGGCTTTCGGATTATTGCTTCATTGGTAACTTTAATTTGGTGTAAGAATTTCAGATGTGCATCGTTATTAAAAATCAAACATCGCTAAAATTGTTCCTCTGATAATATGTCCACCGTCCTCAACTCTATTACCTGCTATGCCCACCAACGAACCCCAAAGTCCTTCTATCGGGGCTCTACTGTTCGTGTCACCTTTGAAGATTGGTAACCAGGTATTTTTCAGGGGATCCGATTGTGTTGAACTGACTGTTGGACCCATCTGAGTAATGATTGGTAATTCCACCCGCTGTCTGATGCGCGGCTTTTAACACGGAAGAGACAGACGTAGTTTCCTCATTGTGTGGGAGCGCAGGCCATTGAATAATCAACAGGCAGAGCGTATTTCTGGTGATATACTAAACGCACAGAATCTCAAAATAAGAGGCGGAATTCTATGTTCTTGCACATCGAACAGAGACAGGTATCGCAGGATCAAACCGTAACTTTCAGCACGAAGGCCCAGTTCAGCACATCACTGGAGAGCGGCTGAGCCCAGCACGCACTCATTAAAGCCAAATCACCTTGATCGTAAATCTATATGCTTGGGTAACTACAGTAATCATTCGACTCTCTAGGCCAACAAGGGCATGATTCATGATAGGTCATGCCTGATTCGGCCTTAGTGCTTTGTCTCATACCGTTCCCACTCATAATATGCGTATTCCATGTACTACATACCTGCAGTGCACTGCAGGTATGTAGTCCCGTTCTGTGTCAATTTCGTCGTCATCAGAGTAATCAATTTCACCATACCATTTCTATTTTTTGTTCTCATATAATATATTTTATTCCTTTGAGTCGAAAGGGAACAGTTAATGTTTACATGGCATACCAGTATACCATGCTCATGAGCTTGTGAGTACACCCTTCATGACATGACCGAATCAATTCAAGGTATAGTTGCCCTTCGCAAGCAAGTTCTCCAAGATTACAAGAAAAAAAAAATAGTTGTGAGATTTCTGTACCTTCACTGGGAATGTCATTTCGCAAAATGTACTCCTTAACAATCTCTCATTTCCTTTCACAAAACTGCTGACTGTTCTGATTGCGTTGTCTTGAAAATCGGAGACCTAACCGAATGCCGCCATATATGTTTGCCTAAACAGGCTAGTTCTTCCGTGGGTTCTACAGCCACACGGTCTACACATCCATATATAGCTGAAGGCCAAGTTTTCTTGTAGAAAATTGCTATAAACTGCTCAGTCTCAATAATTCCATCGGGTGCCATTATGCTCCATATGCAACCCTTTTATCAGCGATAATAATTTATCACTGATACGACATGTCACCTATGAAGCCTCTGGTCTCCCTTTAACCAGATGTCAGACCCTCTCGTCTTAAACGCTCGTTATTTGCCTTACCTTGACATTTGGGGTAATGAAGCCGAAGGGACATACGAGAAGCAATGGCCCTGCACTCATTCGGCTTCCAAGGGGGGAAAATCAGTCACGAATGATACCCAAATCAAGGTTTATGACCGAACGTCCGATTCTTTGTGTTGAAATAAGATTTAAGGGCCACTACAATTGACCTACCTGGAACACTATAGTTGGGCAATAACTTCTTTAGACGGGAAATTCTCAGCACGCTCTTAAACCCGCTTGGATAAAGTCACTTCAGGATTATTAAGCAAATTCGTTAAATTATTTCATTGTAATTGGCCATCAAAAGTTGATCTTGAACTTGTTTTTTATGGATTGCTTTATTTATGTTAAGATTATTTAATTTATTACTGTACTTCACTTGATTGCAATATTAGCACTGAACTAAACCAGCTATTGATTCATTTATTAAGATTGTTTTATGTAACTCTGAGGTACGGAGATGAAATTAGATGGTGGCACATATTCAGAAAGAGGCGTTGAAAATCCTCAAAGATCGAAAGTAAGCTGTTTGTGGACTTGGCTTGTACAAAGCAGCTGTTTCCGGTGCGGATGGTGTATCGTTATGCAAATGTTCCCGATAAAGCCTTAAAGCTCGATTAATAAAGTGTCCATTTCTGTGCATGAATACTGCATGGCTAAATGGATCATGGTGCAAAGGAATATTGAATTGACACCATGAGTCCGTTCTGTGTGACGCCAGTTTCACGCCATTCCCGCTCCCGGACTCCATGAATGTTTACGGCATACTGTCTCAGAGCAACCATGACTACATTCACTTACATGCTGATATACAGATTTAGCATTAATCGACTTTTCGTAAATTGAGCCGCGTCTGTGATGAGGAAAAACTGAATGGCTCCAAAGAGTAAGACGGTCGGATAAATGAACCCAATGGACAAGATAGAGCACTCCCTTGCTGACCAGAATAATGCATTTGAGAACATGCGTGGGATTTGCCATAATGGGCCCCGGTGGGTTGGGTTTTTTTAAACAAATTCCGCTCAGCGTCTTGAGATTACCGATCCAGACGGCAATATTGCTGCAGGCAGTGAGCATCGTCGAAGTTTTGCCCAAATGTACACTGACCTTATAAGCACAGATCCAGGAATGTCACTGCATCATCTGCAGAAATACTTTACTTACATCGTTTTTCAACCACTTTTTGACACAATCAGGAAGTCATTCGCATATAACATTTTAAAAAAACATTAAATAAATGCGATGTAAAACCTCGGGGTACCCGTGTTAAAAGAAATTTCGGGTTACACAAGACTTCTTATGTAAGAATTGAACCGAGGAACATTTAGGCTTTTAACGCCACAACAATCGAGCTTTCCTAGAAAACTTTCGGCCCGCAGTACCAAAGGATTTCTTTTGATCAACCGTGTGGCGTGCGCCTTCCTAGAACAAGGTTAAGGTAAGGGCTTGCTCTGGCCAAAAAAATAGCGTAGTGTTTTTGCGATTTTTTCATTCGGAAATGAAATGGCGGAAATTATAGCACATTTTCATTCGATAGTGTAATTTGACACCAAAGGCGGATTTCTTTGTGAACGATATAAGACAGACTCGGCGAACTAAATTTAGTTTCAGCGCGCATGCGTAGCTCAGTAGAGTATATGTACGGATCATGACCGGTAGTCCCTTTGATCCGAAGGTTTTATAAGATAGGTTGGGTTGGGTCAACCGGTACAAAGTAAAAAAAAAAAAAAACACGAGATCTGTCAATAAACACGCACCTTGCTTTAGCTACTCTGAATTTTATCACACATAATAGAATTGGCTAAAAATTATTATAAATGGCTACAATAACGGTTCTAGAAATGACATTTTTAATAAGAGAAATGTAGAACAATGTCGTATCTTCTATACATTATGAAACTGATCTGCATAGTCATGTTTTTATGTTAATTACAATAATTTTCAAATGCATTATTGAACTCCGTTCATCGAGGTTTTGTTTTGAATGTTAATTTGCGAGTGATGAGATGCCATTTGTTTTGTTCAGCAGCGGAACACAACTGAGATTCTTTGAGCGATGCAATATATTTCTTTTATCTGATTGCTAAGCAAATTCAACAATAAGAAGTATAGGATCATAACTGTGTTAATTAGAAATCGCTAAATCCCTGCCTTGGTGAACTTTATTTTGAGGTCAATAAAAGAGGTCTGCAATTCGTAAATCATATGTGATTATTAATTATATTATTAATTATATGTAACTCCTTCGCATCAATATGAGGAATGTTACCATGGGAATATTCGCAATCAAGATCAATAATGGAGGCAAAAAAAAGTGAGTCAATTTGCTTCTGAGATCTTGGACACGCATAGAGACCTCACTCATCAACTCATCCTTAATTGTTCACGCGATGTTTTTCGAGCCAAATGATCCTGAGCACGAAAATTGGTCAAACTAACCGCTGATCCAAATGCAAGACATCACAAAGCGATTGTTTTCGGCATAACTGGTGTTTCCAAGGCCACCGACACATCAACGATGGTGTCTCTATGTCCTTGTAGATTGGGTTTTTCGTTGGTGTGCCTTTGTATTAGAATTGAGAGCTTATGTTTTAGAGATTTAGAGATCTGCTCGGCAAGTGGTGTACCATTGAGTGTGATTATTTCCGCCACAATCCATTTGAATATATGTTGCATCGGATCCGGTTTAATGAAGAGAAACGAAAGAAGGAAATAGAGCTAAGTGAAATGCATGTATCGGTCGAACATTCGCTAATACGAAGAAGATATATCGAATACTGCTGCTATATGATTCTTGCTTTCTATTGCAGTCCAAGCTCATTATTATATCAGATGAACGTTAAGCTTAAGCGAAAGTCGTGTCATATCTATACACACAAAAACGAATGCTATTGGACCGCAATTTGACCAGCAAGGTCCATCGACACACATTGTATTATATTAATTAGCCTTTCATGTCTGTCAGTGTTAGCTGTGAGCTATGATGAGCATGGGATATATAACTCAATGCTCAGCTAAGGCAGATTAAAAAGCTGTCCGTTAATGCCAAACAAATGATTTGAAAATTTCACTATAAACATGAGTATTTGCATCAGTCATATTCGGGTTTTATCTAAATAATAACAGATTGTTAATACTCTTTGGGGCTACCCGGTGATAATATCTAACTTTTGCAACCCTGCCACACCAGACACCTCGTGACACACCCTCGAAATGCATCGATCGAGAAGCGAGGCTGTCCTCTTATCAAGGAGAGTCAACAATAGCCATGCGACTGCTTCCTCCTCGTAGCATATATAGAGAGCAACTCTACTCGGTCGTCACCGGCAGAAGAACTAAGACGGCCGCGAAGATGGGCGATTATTCGGAGAACTCCTCTCTGGATTACGTAACACACAGCAGCATCATGACGCAAAACATGAGCAGTGCACATGCGGCCAAACGCCTCGCCATTCAATTGGCCAAGTACTGCCTTCCCCTCTTGATCATCTCTGGGACCATCGGCAACACTTTGTCTTTCGTGGTCCTGATCCGCAAAAGGATGAGATCAACGTCCATCTACGTGTACCTGCTCTTTCTGGCCTGCGTCGATATGCTTGTGCTTTATACAAGTGCTTTCAAAACATGGATTCGAATTCTGACGGATTTTGAATTTCTGCACCAGAGTGGATTCACGTGCAAAACGACCATGTTTACCCTCCTGTTAAGCCAACACATGTCCGCTTGGCTCATTGTGGTCGTCACATTTGACAGGTTAGGAAAAACATTTATTGTGTATTATCGATGAAATAGTGCGCATAAATAGTGCAATCCGTAAATTCACCAGAAACAATTTATATGAGGACATAATTGAGAGTAAAACACAGGCAGTGTTGCTATTTCTTCTGATTTGAAAGATCAACTTAATAAATTGGCTTGCGTGTATTTTGAATGAATTCACTCGCTTTCTTTGGCGCCAAACTCTATAACATTATACAGAGTGGCCCATAAGTAGTCTATCTACTCCATGTTAAATATATCAAAGCTTTTCAATGATTATACACTATTCTGAGAAAGTGTTACAAAACAGATCGCAGTGTAAAAATCACGCTATGATAAGAAAGAAAAATACTTGATATGGTTAGTTTAACCTGTCATACTATCATTTCTACTCAATTTTATCAACAGTTATGTTGATTTATCTCAATAAGCGTGCACTTCTCATTCCGCGGTGGCCCCGGAACATGGATAAGCTTCGTTGAACGCATAATTAAAGCAACACTCGCGTGCATTGTATTGTAATTTAATTTATTTAATTTTTTTTTTTTTTTTTTTTTTATTTAAGAGTGCTTTGTTGTGACCGTAGCACTAATGTTTATCTCTTTAAATCAAAACAAAACAGAGTTTATATTGAAACGCCATGCAAGAGATAACATTCCTTAATGCTCGTTCAGGGGCTCATCTGATTTTTCTCTCTTCGCGATCACTTACCACTCGCATTTAAATGTTTCTCCCTCCCTCAAAATTGACTCCTTATTTGATTTCTTTGTATAAATGGACGCAGAATAACATAAAAACCCCTGTTTGTAATCAAAATTTAGCTCCCTCATGCAGGGAAAGGTAGAAATTTGCAAGCACATCGTACCACCGATGACGTGCTCGCTAAAGGACAACTCCTCAGCGATATTGTTTGGGGCACCTTTTACACACTTTTCACCGCAAAAACTTTTTTTCCACACGGAATATATATTTGTATCGTTGTGTAGATTCCCATTATGCTTAGCATATGTATCATAGTAACGCCCTTTAACCACACGGTGAAACTCGAAATCCCGATCGATGCCCAAGTCTCCAGTATATCGATGTTTCTGTGTCTTCGCATCTTCATGTCGCATATCACGTGATTATGATTGTAGTGTTTGATTGAAGTCATTAATCGTGTGATGTCGCAGAGACAAACTCCTTCTCGATTGGCAGCCGACGGGAGCACCGCCCGAAAACAAAGGTTTGTTTTCGTTCTGAATTCAGCCTGGATGACCCAGTTGGGAAATGGCGTGCTCCGCCTCGTCCAATCACAAGAGAACGTGAATTGGCGGACATTATGAGTCCAGTGAGGGACACGCATCTAAATAGGTCAGGTCAATAGATCATACGTATCGTGGCACACAACCCACCAGAGAACCTTGATTGGCTCAACAAAAAGTGAATAAAACCGTATGTAAGAGTGATGCAGGGAAACTCATTCACTGGGCCATTGCATTGGATGGCCAAGCCAAGATTTATTACCAACCAACTTTTCAACGACAATCCTTTTGATTCAAGACCGAATGCGCATGACCCACTAACCTGAATTCTCCTGGGATGTTCTCATGGAGAGACGGTGTATCCTTGGCATCTATATAAACTAATAGAATTTAGATTTTTGATAACTTGATCGTTCCTTAATTATACCGTTTGCCCGGAAGTCATTGTCACAGTATTCTTCAAAGTATCCTTCGAAGCCAACGAATTAATAAACAGGGTCAGTTTTGCTGTCTTGAAACCGTGCCTTTGTCTCAGAATCCCTCTCAAGTGCGAGCAAAACTGCGAAATTAATTATCGGCATTGGCTTGCGTTCTTCCAGGTGTCCTTGGCCACCGTGAACGCCATGCAAATGAAGTTGCTTTTTCTCACCTTTTTGTTACTTTTTTACAAAACGTTACGTTGCGAATTATATAGTGATTATATAAATCACACGCGTAATAAAATTCCTCGAATATGGGGGGAGTCCGTTGAACTCTAAAATCCTGAAATGTACTTTGAAATGAGTCACCTGTCTAAGTAGCTCTTCCGGATGCACTTAAAGCCTTCCACAGAATTCAATTGTTTAATTTATTCCACTGCAACCTTTGACCTATGACTCTAAACCCTCTTGAGCGCTTTGCAGGTCAAAAAACATGGATTGGACGAAAGAGCCAATAACTTTAAATATCAACAAGCATCTATATCCTTAAGAATGAAACCGAAAGATTAAAGTACATTTCGTATAGAGCATTCCAAGGCTGAAGCGTCATTGCTGCCGTCAAAGATTTTGGAGGATGGTATCCAAATGCTTTGCTGCATTGCTGATGGAGCTCCTCTCTGGCATCCCCGCGCTGCGTAAATGTCTGAGTAAATTGGTGTGTTTAGCAGGGTTTCAGACTTCAGTCTTGAGAGTGATCTTCCATTGAGAATTGTGAATTAATTGATAATATGGGGGGACTAAGCGTGTTGCAGATATGCTCAAAATTGAGTACGCCTCATGTTCGGTACTTCTAAGTTCTTCTCATCTTTATATTCTTATCTAAATACATGCATTTGATGTGTTATTCAACTTAACTTATATTCATCCAATGCCCTACACGTTTAGGCCAATTATGATTGCCTTCAGGGAAGTAATTGCGAGCTAGACTTTTCCACGAACTCTTACGGGAAAATTGTCCAAATTGCCCTATTCCTAGGTAGGTTGGTTCACCGTTATACGTGAGCAAATGCACGACTTGAAAGTAGCGATAGTTACCAGCAGGTGCGAACAAACAAATTGCTAACGTGTTTTTTGTCCGCAGATTTGTTGCTGTGTGGCTGCCATTCCGGGCGCCGACCATCTGCTCTGTTTCCAAAGCCAAAATGGTCACTCTCTTGCTCTTCATTGTACTGGTCATCTACAACGTGCACGTGTTCTGGACAATTGACCTCAGATCAATCGATGCGAACAACCAGCGTCCTTTTTGCGGCGCCCGCAAGAATCGTTATATGCGAGAAATGTTCAATTACGTGAACTTTGCCACGTATTCTGTGATCCCATTCGCCGTGGTTCTCGTCCTCAATGTCGGTATTATACTCAAAGTAAGCCGATCCGTGCCCCGTATACTAGCACACGGTCATTCAGCACTGAAATCCAACGACGCCATTCTAGATACGCACCATCGGCAACAAAGGGTCACGTATATGCTGCTGGTCGTGTCTTTCACATTCATCCTACTCACCGGACCCTTCACTCTGCACTCCCTGATTGTGAAGGACACCAGAGATGTCAACCAGCAAGCCAGAAACCTGCTCAGCAAAACAATCTGCTTCATGCTAATGTATGCTAACCACAGTGTTAACTTTTATCTCTATTGTTTGGCCGGGAAGAAATTCCGAAATGAGTTCATTGATACTTTTTCTGTGTGTTTTCGTGATGGTCGCATTATTCGACGCAGATCGTCGAACAGGACGTTCAAGACTCCAGTTGTCGGATTCCGCAGTCGTTCGCCACCTCAGAATGAGGCTCTGGAAATAAATATTTTTCCTCATGGGGAAAACATGGAGATCGCTGAGGATGGGTGAGACTGTGTTGCGTAATCTAGACTACGTGCCCTCATCAGTTTAAAATGCTTTTCTGATCGAGCTAAATGTCTCTGTAATTCTTCGCTAAAGTTATTCCACCAATGCATCTATCTTGCCTTCTGATATTAACTACGAATGCCGTCCACTTACACAATGCTATGAGCCTGGCAAGCAGGGGTGTGGAAATTTCTGTGACATTACGATCTGTTATAGTTCATGTAGTTTGTGCTCTACGAAATGCGGCGTTATCCATGAAGCTCTAGCATTGAAAGCAGGCGTGACTAATGTAATTGTGTACGATTGTGTGAAATAAAATATGATGTTGCTACTGAATTCTTATATTGCGTTATATATTTCATGAAATCCAGGACTCCATGCCTCGAATAATGAGCTCATCCGTTTTGCCCATTTCGTCCGTCGACATTGACCATACCAGTGCTTTATTGCTAATTCGCTACAGTGGGTCATAATTCCAGACGCCGTCACCAAAGACGCAATAAGTCGTAGATTGCGGAAACGTGGTTAACCTCGTTTTATGTTTTCGACACGAGATACCACAGCCGAGATCTCGACAGAATGGCATCAAATGTTCAGTGCCCTGGGACACTGGTTTCACTGGGTAGGTTACCCAAATTAGAGGTATTTTTATTTTGTTTCACTGAACCGTTGTGGGTATTCAAAGGACGTTTGAAAAATACAGCATTAACGACAAAACCGAACGAAAGGGACGCCATGCATTCTTTTCAGTGTAGAAAGGAAGGAAGCCAGTTGATATCATATAAGCTCATTAATAACGTCATCATTTCTTCTTTCATGTTTGATGCTTGACACAGCGGTGCAATCGGTTTTCTGCAATAGACAGTGCCCTTTATCACAGTGCATGCACAACCTGGATTATGTATCCTCTTCATTTTGAAATGTTTAGCGTTTGTCGTAAAGCTAAATATCTGCAATCCAGAGATCATTCCGCCACTGAATCTTCCTTGTCCGAATGTCTTGATAAACTTCCTTTCTTCATTTTATTTGATTGATAATACATTATACAACATACTTGTACAAATCCAGTGAAGTTTATTCGTCACAAAAGACACACAACATACGGGGTCAATCACGGCTCATTGTCTGCTATGAACTGATCGGCATTTTTAACACTATTTTCTTAATTTAACGAGATGAACAGTCAGTTTCGTTAAGCAACCGCACTTGGTTGAGGAGGTGAAAGAGCACCTGGCGGAGATGTTGGAGTTGGGAGTCGGAGACTCAGTTTGCGTCTCCTGTTTTGTTGGTTAGGAAGAAGGATGGCAGTCTGAGATTTTGTATCGATTTGCGGAAGTTGAATAGCCGAACCATCCAAGATGCTTACTCTTTGCCTCGGTTTGAGGAGACATAAGACACCCTTCATGGCGCATCATGCTTCAGTGTAGAAGGTAGATATGGAGCCGCTCAAAGGAGGACGGCCAAGAGCTCATGCTCAATGTTCGCGTAATCCCATTCCTCGCTGAGGTGAGGGCTTTGCTAATAAAGCGCCCTGGTTTTCCTTCTTGGATTAACACCGCTCCAAGGCCCTTGAGGGATGCATCAGTTCATTTCTTGGTTCATGTCGCTGGTCCAGGTGAATAGAACATCTTTCTTGAGTAAAGCCCGCATCAAGTGGGTGTTCTTGGAGAGATTTGGAATGAAGGAAGAGAGAATGTTCACCATTCCAAGGAAACTCTGTAGTTCTTTCTTGTCAGCAGGAGGTGCAAGATCACAGTAGGCCCTATAGCTGCTATACGTAGCCTAATGTATTCCTACCAAAGAGAGACAAGAATACAGTCCTCGTACGCAGAGGATGTACTGATTCTGTCTTGTTCACGCGCTAGATTTTTTTATTCCGCGTCCTTGGGCTAATCAAGTACGTTATGATTTGTAAAATGTAAATAGAGCTTGTGAAGAGTGCTAATGTGGGGCAATGTCTGAACGAGCAGACGACTAAAATCATGGCTGCAAGGGGCCATCTGGGTGTTGCACAATGGCTTGTAGAGATAAAAACAGGAGTCGGACGACATAATTTAGTCAGCGTTCTGGTTATCTCGACTCACATTTAGAATTAAAGGATAGCGTTCAATGCGTCACATTATGAACTATAGGGCGAACCAGAACAGTTTTGATGTTCAGAACTAAACGCTATGTAAGACCATGTAGACCTCCTACGTGAGGTCGAATGAAAAATCATAACACGCTGCGGGATATCTTCACTGGTTCCCTGGACATATATATGACACAGGCACACACCGATGACAGGTGATATCTCATTGGCTGCTATTTATAGTCACATTTAGTCAACTGGTCGTATTCAGCAAATACTGTGAATCAGCCCATAACTTCTTCAATTGTGAATGGATTTGCGTGAGATTTGTTTTAACTAATAATTATCAAAACCATTTCTCCGCATTTTAATTATCCAAAAATTAATTTGGTTTCATTTTATCAGAAAAATTGTATACAGACCCCAAAATGAGAGTATTTTGCTGTTTTCATAGCGCATTGCGTGAATTCACACCCTCGCTCACTGATCAAGCGGATAACAATTGAAACGAAACAGTTTATTTAGAATTGCGTAACCCATGCTTTTGGCATGTTTACCAGCGGGTTTGACCACCGCGGATGTTGTACAAAGCCGGAATTCTTCAAGGCATCCCATCGATAATCGAGTGAACAATTTCCATTGTGATAGCATCCCACTCTTTCGTCAGACATTGACGCAACTCGTCCAGGTTTGTTGGCTGGACCTCCCGGTTGATCAATCGCGTGGAAAGATACTCCCACAAGGTATGCATGGGATTCATATCTGGACTGCAAATTGGCCAAGGGAAACGATTCACACCTTCAAAATCGAGGAATTTCTGGATTTTTTTTGGCTCTGTAGCATGGAGCGTTTTCATCTGGTAGCAGAAAATTATCCAACAATAATTATTAGACTTAATTAAAACAACGCATTAAGATGCAAAGGAAACGCACGGGTCAATAACTGCAATTATTCTTGGGTAGCCCTGTTTTGCAATGTTGCGAAACGTAACTATAATTATTTAGTAATGCTCATTATTGAATGCAGAGCAAACATTTTAAAAATAGATTACTCAAATTTGTACGGTTCGAGTTTCAAACTGCCAAGAACTTAATATACATTGTAGTAATCATGACACTGCCGTGAGTTCATTTTCATTCTTTGAGAAATCTGCGATGACCATAACAAGGTATGGATGAGCTTTCTTTTACTGAAATTGTCGGATCTCCGGATATTCGTAACCCGGGGGATCCTCA
>KB310916.1:62459-76113 GCA_000328365.1 Capitella teleta
ATCGTGTCATCTGCGTAAACGAGTGCTTCGGGGTGACAGTTAGGGTGGGAGAGGCTAATATTTGCTGAGAGACTGTGACACAGGTCATTGATGAAGACGAGAAATATAGTTGGGGCAATAACGCTTCCCTGGGGCACTCCTGAACTGACTTGTGCTATTGGTGATGAGGACCGGTCGACAACAACATACTGGGTGCGGAAGCTAAGGTACAATTCAATCCAGCGGAATAATCGTCCACGCACGCCATAGGCAGGCAATTTTTGTAGAATTGCTGGGTGTGGCACGGAGTCGAATGCGGCTGCAAGATCTAGGAAGCAGGC
Source organism: Capitella teleta (assembly GCA_000328365.1). Lineage (NCBI taxonomy): Eukaryota > Metazoa > Annelida > Polychaeta > Capitellidae > Capitella > Capitella teleta. The sequence continues at coordinate 62,780 of KB310916.1, forward strand.
AACTACAGATTTTTTGGTTGTTGTTGCTGCAAGGAGCTCGTGCAGAAGCAGAGCAATTTGGTCGGTTGTGGAATGATGAGGTAGAAAGCTAAACTGGTTATCCACGATTAGTTCATTGCCCATCAGGTGTTGGAGAAGGGCATCATTTATAATTTTTTCCATTATCTTCCCTACACAGGAGGTCAGGGAGATGGGCCGGTACTGGTTGGGGTCTGTGCGTTGGCCTTTATTCTTGTAAACGGGAACAACGGCAGCCAGTTTCCACTCTGTTGGGACGACTCCTTCTGTGAAACACTTGGTGAAGAGAATAGCCAGGGGGACGTGGAGACTGTCTGAGCAATTCTTCAAAGTGCTCGGTTGAATTCCATCCGGACCAGAGGCTTTGTTGATATTGAGGTCCTGCAAGATCTTCTTGACACGATACTCATTGAAGAGGATATCCGCCAGTGTTGAGTCTGTTCTCTTCTTAAGACTGGGGAACCGGGGTTGGGATGAGGCTCGGGACTTCGCAATAAAGGTTTGATTGAGGATTGTTGCCTTGTCTTTGGCAGTGATATAGCTTTCAGTACCAACCGTCATTATGGGAATGGCCTCTTTGACAGCTTAGCCTCTGTGCAACTGCTTGCAGTACTTGTGCCATTGCTTGGCGTTGCTTGACTCTGTCATTCTCTTCACAGTTGCTTCATCGGTACGGCGAATGTGGTTTGCACAGGCTAGTGTGAATTCTTGGCGTGCTGTTACTAGGCTTTGATGGGTTTCTCGGGTGCGAGCTGTACTGTGGAGGCGTCAGGCCGTCTGCTGGGTTGCCCTTAGGCGGATCAGCTCTTGATTCAAAGTATTGTGCTGATGTCTTTCATGGTTGGTCCTCCGGCTAGGCGGCCGCGATTTCTTTGAGAGTCTCCCGAGTACTTCTTCATATGCATCCTTAAATAGAGTCCAGGTTTCTTCAACGTTGCATGCAGCAAAGCGATGATGCCAGTTGATGTTGGAAAAGTGGTCATTGACGGTTTTCCAGTTAGTGCTATGCGTGTTGAAGTGGAGCCGGGGTCGGATGATTGCACTATCTTCAGTATGGGTGATTACAGAAGTTGTTTTTAGGTCAACACAGGCAACGCCGTGGTCAGATGTGCCAATGCCAGGGTACACACCGAGGAAATTGATTTCCTCAGGTATGTTTGTAAGAAGAATGTCGAGACAAGAGGAGCTGTGGGCGGTGACTCGGGTTGGGGCTTGAATTACTTGGGTGAGAGCGTTCACAGTTGCAAATCTTTGGAGGAGGCGGCCAGCCGTGTTGGTGCTGATGGATTCACTGAGGTCAGGGTGAAATTTATTCATTGATATCGAATAAATGAAAATAGAAATAAATCAGTCTTGTTCATCATTTCTTTAAAGGGAGAACTGGTTAAAAATGGACTTTAAGTCGTTATTTGATGCACCAAAAATGATTCCTATGCCTGGCCAACACAAGGAATATCATTCCTAACAATTTCGCGGGAGATATATTGCTAATTAGGCGTGACGTCAGGAGCTGTGATGAAACACCGAGTTCCCCATCTTTTACAATGAGCCTCGTCATATCAGCGTGTCCTGCGACTAAACCCCTGAATATTTGTTTATTTTCTTTTTGGAAATAGATAGAATAATCATTTTGCCACCAGTCAGGCGCGGAAAAAAAATAGTTTTCGCTATTTTTCTTATTTTAACAAGCGATTTTCTAGGACACCTACCATGTTTCTCATCCTGAAACAGTAAAAAGGTCAGCCAGAGTGCACCACGCATGCGCTTTCGTTTCATAAACAACAGAGATGTCCTTATATGGAGAAGATGATCTGCTCTGATTGGCTGAAATCGATAGCTTCACGAGGGGAACGGGACCAATCACGGCAAGCCCTCAGCTGACGTTTGCCTCCTATACTTCGTAATAGAAGCCATTCTCCCATAGGCCCAATGCTAATCCCGATATTCGGAATGCATTATTTCCTTAAGCTTGCATCCAGGCATGGTGTTTTTGGCACTGAATGCTATCAATTGGTGCTATAAGTCAATAGAACATCACTTAAAATTCAGTTCCCCATCCCTTTAAGTTGTCTAAACAACGAATTATGAACGTCTTGTTTGAGACGATTTATATAGTCGACTAGATATGAGACGTCTAAAAGCAGTGGAAATTCACACGACTTTTACCATTGCGTTTGGACCCCAGTTCTAGCTATCTTTTAGCCTTGCAAGTCGAGTCCACGTCTTTTAGACATCTATTAGCTCAGTTGGTGTCAGCTGGAACTGTGTCCTTCGATCTTATTCATTTATATTCATAAAATGCTTTCACTTAACGCCAACCTTCTAGTTCAAATACTTGTTTGATCTAATACCCCTGTGCTACTAGGGATGTTGAATATAATAAAACAATCACACAGTTCTAGTTTTGTCCGAATTGCTGGTACTTTTTTTCTGGAATTTGTGCTGCCAGCTCATAGTCTATGGCCAGCTCAAGGACTATACGGGATCCTTGCTTTAGCTAGCACTGTGCAGTGCGATTGAGATCAGTGTGGAGGCAGTGCATGAATACACAGAAAGAGGACATCACAAATCATAACGTTCTCAAAGAATGCTGATCGCAGTCAACACTTTAGTAGGATTTCAGCAAGCGCATCTTGGCCGTTGGTTAAAATTAAAGAGAGAAATGTTTAAAATGGCGAATTGTGAATGTCGATAATTACACGGAATACCATGTCTTTCAGCCATTTAGAATCCAGAAAAGAAATGCAAAAATAATCTGCAAAGACGCAAACAGACCAGATTTATTAAACCGCTGTGCAATTTCATGGTTATCACACAGACCACGTTCCAACGGGTCAAGAAGAGGAAAAACATTCAAATATTGAACATCAGCTGCTTGTTACCAATTAATTGGAAAAATATATAACGATAGAATTCCTTCAAGAATCGAGTTTTGTTTTGCATTTCCAACATCGAAAAAGTCAATTAATATGGACATCATTATAATGAGGAGTCGCTCCCTGAATGCTGCAGTGCATTGTGGGTACGTTCGATGTAGAATGGGCACCATCATGATGGAACATGCAATGAATGTCATTGATCGTAATACGAGGTATACGTTCTAATATCAAAATAAACAAAAAAATATATATACAAACCACTGATTCAGTCTACAAAGATATCAAGTATAAGAAGAAAAAGAAAAAAAGATCACACACACAAAAAATTGACACGATAAAGAAAGAAAGATCTAACTTAAGATTACCACTGTAAATAGTTAATTCGCATTTCATTCAGCAGTCATGAATGAATTAATTAATTCATGAATCAATTAAGTCACAGAAAGAGCTACACAAAATACATGGGAGACAAATATTAAAAAATAAAATAAAAAACTAAATACAATATGAAATTAAGTTCACAACTCAACATTCTCAGAGCTCAAATATTGAGGCAATAACAACAGTAAAGATCTTTGCTAATATACGACCTTATCCCCGGATTATGATTTTTGAAATCAGAAGTTTTCAGAGCAAAAATTAAAATTCTTTCTCCGATAACATTGCACATCTCGAACAATGAGAATGTGCTTATAGTGCCCACCATGAGCATTCCTCTATAGTCCAAAATACGAACTGAATCATTTCCAAAGTGAATGCTGAAATTTCCACCGGACAACATTCCCAATCACTGACAACGGATACGCTCAAACCCCCCGGCGAATTCAACATTCACAGTAGTCCAGCATATTCCCTATACATACCAAATATATTAATTTCTTAAGATTAAAATTTATTACGTCAAACATGTGATTTTTCCTGATCATTCGGTGCAAACGGTAACAAATGTTTTAGGGTAGAACGTTTGAAAGATCCATTAAACACCAGTGATTTTTCATGCAGTTTCTATCTCAATAAAAAGTATAATATGTATCGAATATTGTTTCCACAAAAACACAGAGAAAATGCAGCCGGATAAAAAAACACAATGAATATAAGCGGAATTATTTACAAAAGAAAAATACAAATAAATGCAACATGATATTCGTGAGCTTTCATGAGGAAGCTCAAAGAGTGAATTCTGATCATAGGGTGGAATGAAGAGAACAGACGGCCTCGTTAAGCGGGACTCAGGTCCGGATCCTCCTGAGGAAAGAGACATGATCGCGGAGGCAAGCGGCTTAGTCGTGACTCACCAATAGCATCTGGCGCTCCGTCTCTTGAATGTTCAGTTCGATCGACTGAAGTTCACGAGCCAAACGTTGGTTTTCACTCATCTCCAGATTGTGAATTTGGCGACAGACCTTGGCTAGCTGCGTCTGCAGCTGATCACGACCTCCGCTCATGACGCCCCCTGCCCCCTGGGGGTGGTAGGTGCAAGGAGCAGCATCCATCACCATTCTGAGAAAAAGGTCAAAGGTCAAGAAAGCAAGGATGACATATGTGCCTACAATGGCAGCCCATTCCAGCATTAAAATGGGAATCAACAGCAATCGTGTGAATGGAATTGGGTTTTTTTTAGTGCCTACCGGCATTCCCTGTTCACAGAGTAAATAACGCTGATATGCTTAAATACATTCAGGGAAAACAAACAGAGGTGGTTGAGGCAAATGAACAGCAAACATTTCTTTGGTTTTGAGGTCCCCATTTTAGATCCACACCTAAGAGACTGTACATTGGCATGTAGTGACCCAGGGGAATCGAAACCTTTAAAAGTCCTACGCTCTACCACTGAGCCTTACTTCATGCTAACGAATGATAACTTACTCTTTCCGATTCATTTAGAGCTCTGTACGCAGGTTAACCATAAAGAGATACAATTTAAAGACAAATAAATAATTGTGCTTTAAATGCTAACCTAATTAACATTCATTACGATTCCACATGCAGTCAAAAATACACTTTGACTAAAAAACAAAGGACAGTGACCTTTCCGAATGACCCCTGAGGAGTAGGCGATCGTGGTTGTTAGGGGCGGAGGCCTGCATCGTCAACTGGGGCCTCATGAGTGCCGTGGGAAGACTGCACGCCACACGTTGCCCAACGGGATCAACCGTGTGGCCAGGGTAGGACGTTGGAGATGGCAGCTGATTAGGAAGATAGCGAGTGGGAACCTCCGAGGCCATTGGGAACGGGCGGGAGAGAGGGGTCACTGCAGTCACTGCGTTGGTATGCGTCCTCTAGAGGAGACAACAAAATAGCCAGTGGTCAGAATGAGGGTGCAATGACCCACCTGGGAAGCTGTGACTTGCAAGGGGGCTGTGTTCCCGATCTTTGTTTTGATGCCGCGTGAGATGGGGCCGTACTTGGAGACAATGTTCTGGTCAAACGGGATGAAGTCGTCGTCCTCGTTGTCCTGCTCAAGGTCATACCTACAAGAGGAGAAACACGTGTGAAGGTCAAATGAAGGGCAAGGATTTATTGACCAGACGCACTCCTGTGGTTCACTCATTGACATCGCAGTGTGCAGAAAAGACTCAGATGCAAACTGAAAAATGAATTCAATAAACGAGTGAGAGAAAGAGAGAGCAGTGAGTGTACTTGTGAGTTTGGTGACGGGCAGGTATTGGGCCATGAGGCAAAGGCTTGGTAGCCGGACGTGACAGCCGATTGATCAGCTGAAGAAATGGTTTTGTAGTCTTCAGGAATCGAGGGTGAGGGTGAGGAGTAGGTGATAGCACTGACGCTCGGAGCAGACGACATGCAGCCACTGCCGGCACTGGATGAGTAAACGGTCGAGGAAGGCAGACTGCGCACGATTTCCGCCACCGTGGACATAATGCCACGACCCGATTCAGCTGACCCAGAGTGCAGCTGCGAGAGGAGTTCATGCCTCCGCAGCTGTAGCTCCTCCAGCTGCTGAGACGGAGATTTCCCCTGGAACAAGAGGTTTGAGATCGATTAGCGCTGTTTAAGAGGCTCACTCTGTTGCGAACTTGAGTTGGTCCCACATGGTAATTGGCAGGGCGGGTGCCATTGGGCGAAGAGTGCGTTTGATACGCAAGATTCTCATCTGGCAAATCAACATAGCTCTGCACAGGGGAATCTGCAAAACAACGCAATTAATGAATGAATCGATTGTGAGGAGCGCTGACTGTTGATGTAGTTGGGAGCCTTGTGGGTGATGGGGACACAATTGGGTTGGTCTTCCCTCATAGCGTGTGCGGGAGAAGTGTAAATGCTGTTCTGCATAACCGATGATTTCATATGCGCTGGGAGAGAAGAGGGCGCAGCCAGGGGAATGGTCACTCCGTGATAAATCGGCGGACTGAAAGACAAAAATAAATAAAAGTGCCCGGAGCTGAGTGGCGTGGTTACCTGTTGTGTTGAAGGAGTGCTGAGGAGTGCAGCAGACCTTGCAGTTTGGCTTGCGCACTCTGCGAAACTGCCGCCAACTCTGCTTTCTCTTTGGCGGTTAGTGCTGACGCTGTGACCGGCTTGAGGATTGCGGTTGGAGAGGCCTTGGGAGTTCTCCTGCTGCGCGCTCTGTTCCTGTGAGTTTAGATGAAACAGGAGAACAGACAGAGCAGAATGGCACCTCTCTAATTCCTCCTGCGAGTGAGCAAATGTGCAGTTGCTTCCTCGGGGACACGACCCAGTTCTGGAGAGATCCCGGCACAGGCTGGTTTTGTAGCGCACTTGATGCCCAGCAATGGCATCAACCGGGGCCTTCGTGGTTGCCATGGTGACGGTGCGTGCACTGGCAAAGTCAGCTAAGCCCTGAACGACATGACGTGCGGCTTTCAATACAGCCTCCAGATTCTCCCAACTTGGCGCAGGTGAATCTGAAGAGGAAATTAATTACTTTGCGTTCAGTTTCAAAGCAACACGACAGTCAATAATATCTCTGCCTGGACATACCAGACACGTTGCCTGGACACCTACCCTGGCCAGGGTCGATGTTAGCAAGGAGTTCAAACTGATGCCGTAAGCGAGACAGGTTATCTGGGTCACCAGTACGCTGAAGAGCAATCACGAGTTCATTGATGCTCTGATTGAAAGATTGCGGCGTCTGTAACTGAGAAGAAAATCAAGAACGGAAAATTGTGGCCGAGACTTACTTTGTCTATGATGGACTGCATGTGCGATTTGCGAGATGTGTCTCCATACAACAGTGATGACCACTGCTCAGGAGAGATGCGCAGTCCTGCCTCAGTGGCTATCTGAACTATCTGAGCATCATGTTCCCTGCGTAGCATCTCGTACGTTCGGAACTCATCCTTCAGTTGCATCAGGGACGATTCTTCCTCTCGTTTGGTGACCTGTTAGCGGCGTTCAATAAAAGAGGCTCACATGACCTGCGACTGACCTTGAAGCAGGATGCTCTGTACAGCAGTTGCACCACATGGCCAATGGCCGTCTTAGACGCTTGCGGATACTGAGGCTCCAAGCGCTGAACCACAAACAGAACGAGCACCTTGCGTGACAACGCAGACCCATCTTCAAGGGCCAACAGAATCAGCTTGAGCACTTCTTCCTGCATGGCTAAACAATCCACAATCAGCACACGCCTCAAACGCAGCGTCACTCACCCGGCCCAAGGAATTGGCAACCCCTTGCCCGCACGGCTGCCCACAGATTGGCTGACAACTGCTGTGGGTTCTGGTGCTGCAGAATGAGCTCCGTGATGGAGCGTTCGCCCATTGAGCGGGCAGCCCGCATTGCCCGCGCCCTGCCGTCCTCCTCAATCAGCTGGCAGCAGACCAGCGACACTAGTTTCCTCAGCATGGGTCGACTGAGGACCGAGGCAACCGCCCCCCCACCCCCCACTGGGGTCGCCAGGGGCTTGAGGTACAGCGCCAGTTCCTCAATGCATTTCACCGCGCTCAAGTAATGCTGCAGGGCGGCCTCTCCACCCACGTCCACTGGCGCCACGTTCTGTTCGGCTGAAAAGCTGCTGCTGACCAGCTGCAGGAGGGCGTAGTTGACCGGTATGCGGTCAACTGGACGCTGGATTGGTGCCTGGTCAAACGGACATTTGTGCTGCAGTTTGAGCAGACACGCCTTGCAGAAGGTGTGGCTGCAAGCGAGCGAGATGGGTTTGAGGGCAGATCCATCAAAGCTGTGTGTGCAGATGGGACACACAAGGAACTCTGTCCACTGGGGCGGCTGCAGGGGCATCGTCTCTCCTCAACTCATGCCTCCTGAAACGCATTTCATCAATCAACACATCTTTTCTCAGAGACAAATCAATAATACTATAATAAAAGCATGCATGACTCAATTACTTAAATTGATCCTTATCATTCTAGCATTTGGTCAGTAAATTATAAATAAATGCAACCTTCATCATAAATGATAAAGAAACTATCTTACTATGCAAGCATGGCGGCAGTACTCAGCTGGTTCTGAAGACTAAATATTAGTAAGCAGGTAAGGTAGCATGTCAGTGACTGAGTTAGCTGCATTCTGTAGCCATAATATGTGGGGATGATTACCAATATAGAGTCTTAGAACGAGACCATGGCTGAGTGAGTAAGTGAATCATGAATGGTTGAGTGAAACAACTGGAATTATCTGGATTTCATTTGCTGGGAAGAGGGCAGTAGAAAGTTCGCTATACTAAAGCGACAAGCAATTGACAAGGAACTTTTACATTTCATCGAGTTATGAGTTATTTTTGGAGTGGATAACGTCGTCATTACCGCTCGTCGATGCCAAATATTCCTGGAAATCGACGCCGAAATCTTGAGATCTTTGAGTCAACTGTCAGAAGATGACGATGAGGTACCGTTAAGGTTGGCCAACAGTATGCTATAGAGTAATTTTATTTGTCAAAATGCATGAGAAAATATGAATAATTCAGCATTTCCTGAGCAAAATGGTTTAAAAACACTGGTAGAAATAATAATTTGTGCTGATTCATCAATCATGATAGGTTAGTATAACTCAGTATCTATTCTACTGGTGTAGGAATATAGGATTGATGGTGAACCATAATACTCAATGACGTTATGATTGTGTGTAGTGTTCGTTGTTATGATTAGCGTCCTTTATCGTAAACAGAGCACCGCAAAGTAAAATTTAAACGCCATTTTGTTTCGTTGAATCAGAGCCTTCTCTATCAATTAGACCCCGGAGCCGCCGCCGATATGTACTAGCCGCCGCCGATTGGACGTTTAGCAAGCCGCTGCCGATTTTTGCCGTCGGCCAGCCGCTATCAGCCGACACTGTCATCAGCGGCTCTCAGCCGATTCAATCCAAATATTTTACATTCAGTATTACAAGAAGTTATCATTGGTGCAAGTCTTTATTTTGTTTATAGTATTGTTTGTATACTTACTATCTGAGCTATCAGTGGAAGTAGATTTTATTCAGTTTGCTTCATTAAAATTAATTTAATGATTTATACCATACTGTATATATGTATGCCCATACATATACTGGGGTTGTCTCAAAGTATATCGAACTGACATAGGATGCGCAGTATGCGTACTAGGGTTAATGTAAATTGTAAAACATTCCCTCATGAGTGGATCAATGGTTGCTAGCTACATGTATGCAGTAAAACCTCGATGTGTCGAACACTCGTCCCTCAAATGTCTCCCTGTGTCGAAGTTTTTTTGAAGTCCCGACGATTCTCCTATACTTTACCATTAGCATTAACATCTGTCCCTCGAACGTCTCATTCTCGAATTAATCCCTGTGTCGAAGTGTTTTCTGTGTCCCCGAGACATATTTTTGATCTATAGCTCGAAGTCGAAAAATTCTATAAACATATTTCTCAGTTTGGTTACTTCAAAGAGAGTTAGGCACAGCTGCTTACAATTAAAACATCAAAACATCCCTGCCCTAAAAAGCAGTCGGCAGCCTTTATCTCTACTATGTTTAAGCCACGACCAAAGCGAGGCCGACTCCAAAGATCAACGGACCGTGGATCTGAACTAACTTCTAAGGCATTAAATTGTTGTTGGTGTGTTTGTGATGATCTTTAATGAATTGCCGACCAAAGACAGCTCACATTCGAAGCTAGAGTTAATTAAAGAAATCCAGCCTTAGATCTGTTATGAACTTTCTGGCAGCTTTAATATCAAAGCACGCAACAATAATATAAAAGATGTTTGTTTAGAGTGTTTTTGCGAGAAACAGTAAAAATCTAGTGACCAACAGTCTTCAGCATCATTAGATCATCAGCATCGCTATGGCTACAAAACGCAAGCTAAACGTGAAGACATTTGAGACCTTTAGAGCTACGTAAACAACCTTCTGTGGAATTCTTTTTTCCCCAAGACTTCCAAGAAAATTTCATCTTTTGGCATTACTTTTTTTATTAATATTTGTTAATTACTGTTTCAATCACAAAATCATAGCCTCTCTTAGTTGCATAACGTGCATAACGCATATCGTCAATCAAAACGTCAGAACACGATTTGAAATCATAACGGTCATATCATAAAGGCCTCGATCCCTTCGTCGAAGTATCCCTAATTCGAAGTAATTGAGCTAACCCCACGAACTTCGACACATCGAAGTTTTACTGTATTTGTGATAGGTCTATTTACCTAGTATTAATCCTACCCTTTTTTTTTTTTTGATTGATTGTACTATTATAACAGCACTGCCGAACGCTAAAACAATTTGTATTGGCTATTCATGCAATTTTGTTCATAACACTGCTTGTCTACATGCATTGTCTTTGTCGGTCTGAAAAATTAGTGGAATTTTATTATTTTATTTGCAATTAGTTTAGCTATTGATTTCTCCTTTATTCCACATGTTGAATCTCTCGTTTTTAGAAGGAACCGTGCCTTGCAAAATGAAAATAGCACGAGTTGTACCATTGTTCAAAAAAGGTTCCCCGAAAGACATTTTTAACTACAGACCCATTTCTCTCTTGCCTGTGTTCTAAAAATTCTGGAGAAACTAGTCCATTAAAGATGGTACGATTACTTGTTGGTCAAAAAATTTCCTATCTCCTATCATTTTGGCTTCGAACCAGGCAGAAACACAACCCAAGCACCTGTATCAGTAGTCGACAGAATCAGCATTTCATCTCTGCTCCAAATGGCGACTTAATCTGACTAGACGTAATTTGTTTTATTTCTGACATTTTTTCATACATTACAATAAACTATTCTATCATATGCTATTTTACCCTATATATGTGACACAGAGGTTGCCCAACAATTGCAATCCGAGTCATCAAAAACGGCGAATGTTTCATTCAAGATCCTGATGCAACAACTCATTTGGTTCGCCATCCTCTTTCCTCTTCCAACCTGTTCCTCTAATTGCTTCCTCTTCCCGCTGCATATATTACTTAGAAGTTCTTAGAACCCAGCTAAATTTGCAAACCAAGTGATAATTGTGATAATGATGTTTATGGAAGTTTATGAAATGCCCTAAATGTCTTGAACTTCAGTAAAGCAAGAGAGTGTAATTAAGTGGGACATTTATGGGATTTGGAAATCGTTCGATCTTAAAATCGCCACATCAGTATAGTTTTACATGTAGAGAGTAGTGTATGTACACTCGTTTGTATTAACGGCTGGCTGGCATCATTATACATATAGGATGATACAGCAACCATTGCCAAGCCACTTCAAGCCGCTGCTAGCCGCTGATTGCAATGCTGAGCCGATATCTCTGATTGGTGGAGCAGCTTAAGCAACTAGAAGGTCATTTTTACTGCAGCCAGCCGATTCTGGCCAATTACAATCGGCTCCGGGGTCTACTATCAATTAACATGCTGATATCACACCCAACTGCAATAAAATCAGTATTACTTTGCCAATCACCCACATAAATCCTGAAATTTTGTCGCTTTTACTTCCTTATATATTTCTCAACCATAAAAAAATTCTTGCGCTCGTTCGCGATTTTTAACACTCTTAATCATAACGTGAATCTACAAGAATCGATAAAAATGGAGCAAAATTATAACGTCACCAAAGGCTCTCTATTAATAGAGTAACGCCACAATTCGACAAACTCCCGAAAAAAACCCCAGCAAAATCGGCACTTTTCAACTGCATGACAATAAATCGAATACATTTCGATTTAAAATAAATAGTTTTAGAGATATTAAACCTTCATCAAAATACTACAATAGCAGTTTTGAAATTTTATAAATTATTTTAACATCCATGATTACACTTCCAACAACTGTTTCAATACTTGAGCAGGCTCAAACTTTAAGTGACAGCCGGATAATTCGTGATGCGAGTTGAATTTCGAATTAGCCCAATTTCCCTTGCAGGGCTGGGGTGAGGGAGGGTGAACTTTCATGCAGTTTTGGCGAAGTGAAGACACGAGAGAACTTCAGGAGACGAGTGAATTTATTTGCCGAAAACATGGCCTTATAAAGGGTGCATTGAGTCGATCCATTGCAAGAGTGCTTAGGATTGTTTTATATGTGTGCGTCCACTACACAGTCAAGGAATTAACTGGTTAAACACGCCACATTTATTCAAATTTTGACATGGATTTAATACTATGCACGTGTAAGTATACGTTGCAAGGACGCAAGTTTTCCGCAATTAAATTACCTCTCAAAACCAGAAATTGAGGTTAGAGTAGTGCATATGAGGTAGACGGGTGATACAATATGAATTGCTCCATAAGTGTCACAGCATGTGCATATACACGTCTTGTGCCTGCACTAATATATTATTTATCATCCAGAACTATGCTCAGAAATCCCTTTTTGTCAACACTGTAATCACCTTCGTGACGATTGTTAGGTTGCATAAAAGGGTTTGTGACTTGAAATCTTATGACATGCTGCAAAGGATTATTAATAACCCTAATATGTACATCCAGTTTAGCAATCGCTGGTTAAACACTCCTATTGCACCACTTTCGTGTTTTTGTAATTACATCTTATTGTGCTTTGAATATCATTTAGAGGCATTGCCTTTTTGCCTGCATACAGTAAAACCTCGATGTGTCGAAGTTCGTGGGGTTAGCTCAAATACTTCGACTCAAGGATACTTCGAGGGACAGATGGAGGCCGTTATGATTCCAAACCGTGCTCTGACGTTATGATTAACTGCATGCGTTATGAACTCATAAAATATGAACGGTGATCTCATGACTTACGAGAAATCTAGACCAAAGAAATGATTAGGAGAAATTGAGATTGATACTTTTAATTAACAAATATTTATCAACGTGTAGATCTAAGGCTGGATTTCTTTAATTAACTCTAGCTTCGAATGCGCGCGGTCTTTTGTCAACAATTCATTAAATATCATCACAAGCACACCAACAACAATGCCTTAGTCGAAATCCACGGTCTATTGATTTTAGGAGTCAGCCAAGATCTGGTCGCGGTCTTTTGTCGGTCATTCATCAAAGATCATCACAAATACACCAACAACAATGCCTTATAGCTTA